>LR539387.1:92269-113371 GCA_900536315.3 Caenorhabditis becei
AGAAATTGCAGAGAAATGGTAAATCGTGGCGAGACCCACAGGCGAAACTGCATGCGCCTTTGAACTTGTAGATGCCGTAAATCAACAAGTTCAAAGGCTCATGCAGTAACGCCGGTGGGTCTCGCCACGATTTACCATTTCTCTGCAATTTCTCTACGGGAGAAATGCGAATTTCTCGACAAAAAACGACATTTCTCGACACAAATCGATAGGTCGAGAAATGCGGAAAAATGTATTTTTTTACATCGTCGATAGGTCCATAAGAAGTAGAATGGATTAGGAAAGAGTTCAGAACTGTCCTTTAGGATTGATTAGATGGAACCGAGATGTACGATACAGATGTCCCACGTGAACACTCCTGCAAGAATCCAGAAATTAAGAAATTGTTTCACAAAAATTGACAAGTTCGGGATGTTTTGAGAAACGCTTGTTGGCTCATGAAACTGTGACTCATCCTTCCAGCAATCGGTTTCAACACCTTCTTCACCGCCCTCCTCTCGAGGATATCTCATGGCCCGGGCGGCGTCGGCGGTAACACCCGCCGACGCCGCTCGGGCTTTTGCCTGATACCCTTGGTTCGAAACCTTTCACGCACAAAACTTTTTTTCAAGTGTTAAGACGGATAGTGATGAGTTTGGCACACTCGTAAAACCTCTAAAACCCCTAGAACTGAACAAAACACCAATTATCTTGTTCTTTCTTCGAAGAGACACTTGTCAGCGAAAAAAGTTCATGATGACAAATGGATAAAGAGTTCAAATAATCGGAGACTGACACAAATCAAAGATCATTTTATTGTCGGTACACCTCTGACCTGAAGTTCGAAATTTCGAATTGGCGCACGATATCTCGCAGCGAAAACTACAGTAAGATTCGCATTTTCCACTGTTTTGGATTCAATTCTTGTTGGAAACCACTATCCGAAAATGTCTCTCTTCCAGTCTCCCAAAAACAATGTTTCTCTCGCAAACACTTCTAATCGCTTAGCCCCGCCCCTTTTTTTCCAATGAAACAAGTTTTTGATGACAATTGTCTGGGTATAAATATGAGAAAATGAAGGGAAAACTAGAAAATCAAAGAATCAAAAAAGGTTACTTTCCATTTTTGTGTTTGACATTTTGTTTCCAGAATGTCATCTTCTACTCCTCAACTGTTCTATTTCTCGATCAGAGGTATCAAAAATTCTTGTGTAAAATATTCACCAATCATTGATTTTTCCAGGTTTCGCCGAATACATCCGATTGCTTTTCATCGACAATGAAATAAAATTCGAAGATATCCGATTCCCGTACAAGGGAGACGAGTGGGCGGAGCTTAAGAAGAAGATGGTACGGGGATTACTGTATCTAGAGAAAACATTTTGGGAGAATTTCAGGTTTTCGGACAAGTTCCATGTCTCAAAATGGACGGAAAAGAGCTGGTTCAAACCGGGGCAATTATGCGTCATTTGGGAAGAATTTACAGTGAGTTGAAGACTGTCTTCATGGCCTAACTTTTTCACTTGGTGGCCTAGAAATCCAAATTCTGTAATTCCTAGGCCAGAAACGCTTCCTAGAACGAAAGATTCAAAAATTTCACTATTTCCAGACCTAAACGGCTCCAACGAGCAGGAAGCGTCATTTCTGGACATGTTCTTCGAGGGAGTTCGTGATACTCGGACTAAATATATACACTACGTGTACATGGATGTGGTGAGTGGAAATAAAGTGGACTAGAAAAAGCGAAACTTGGAAAGTTAGGCCATTATCTAAAAATTCCAGCTGCACTAAGAGAATAGCCCAATTTTCAGTTTTCGACGATTTTTAAAAGTAATTTTGTTCAAATACAAGACTGATTTTCAAAGCTTCATCTTAAGTCAAAAATTAATTTAGAAGTGATAAAAAATCTGCCTTCTGAATCCCTTAACACTTCAGGAAACCAGAGAGCAATGCGTCACAAAAACAATTCCCGATTCGCTGGAAAAACTGGAAAAGCTGTTCGAAATGCACCCGGGAGACTTTATAATCGGAGAGAAGATCAGCTACGCGGACTATATTCTGTTCGAGGAACTCGACGTCTACAACTGTGTCGACAATGGGATTCTGTCGAAATTCCCCGTTTTGAAGGCATTTTGGGAGAGGATGTGGGACAGGAAGAACCTGAAGGTGACAAGGGTTACTGTAGGGGTTACTGTAGTTTGTTGGTTTTAGGCTTATCTGCAGAAAAGAAAGGATGACAAGGTCTGGTTCAACTTGATCGAAAAGACCTAATTTATTGTGGGATGTACCGGAAAAATGAATTTGTTGCAATTTTGTGTTTCATTCTCTAAGAAACTATCTAAAAATCAATACGATCCTCCAATTGTTCCACAACTTCCTTCGTTTCCTTTTCCTTTTCCACGCCATCCAATGCTGCCAGATCGACTCCCTTGGTGTCGGGAAGGAAGAAGCACGAGATGAGTAGGGAGATGGTTCCGATGGAGCAGACGACTGCGTACGGGGCAGGCCGGTAGATGTCCGACAGATAGGCCATTTGGGGTGCAAGCAGGGCACCCGTACGGGCCAACAGAGAACACGTTCCGATGCCTGGAATTGGTCAGAAGACTGATAAGGAATTATGTCAGAGATAACATCTGATAGGACCAACAAATAGATTACTGTACTTATCCCTAATCTTATCAGTGATAGGTTATCACTAATTTCCTTTTTCCAAATCCTCACCAATAGTCCTAATCTTGGTGGGGAATATCTCCCAACATACAGCCAATCAATAGTTACGTAAGACACACGGTCCAGCAACTCATGCACATTACACCTGTCTGTTGAGGGAGACGGAGGACCGATTGCGCGCACAGTCATTCCGTCCCTCAACACGTCTTCATTTTTCTTTTGTATGCTTATTAACTCTTGTCTCGGAGCCTTTTTGCCCACTAAAATCAGTTTATTACCGTCAATTATTCCAATTTTCTCTACAAAAACTCAATTGAACACGATTTTCGAAATGACCAAGATCTTTTACCTCTGTTTTTGCCTTCTCTGAAGACGTTTCGTTTTGATTCTGGTAAATTTCCTTTGATTTCCTCCTTGAACAAAATATGAACGTTTTAACCGTTTACTTCATAAATCCTCGATAACTCACGTGTCTGTCCATCTCCTTTTCCACTTGGCAGTCTGCCAACCCATCTGCCCGTCCTCTCCTCGGTTCGGAAGAGTGCTGGGGACTGTCCGTGGGTGACCAATTACATCGATGAAAAGAATATTCGTCCCAATGTTGCTTTCCTATCACTCTCTCCTGTCTAACTCTTTCAATTTGAATGCGTCTTTGTCTAAATCTTTCCTAGAGAGGATCTGTTCATGTGCATATGATTGCAAGTAGTAGCGTTTAGACCAGTTCAATTTACAACTCTTTTAACTCAAATTCCCAGCTCCATAACTTGTGTGAACTCATGCCATTACCCTATCAAACTCATTTCATTCTCCTTTGCCTTTCTCTCTGTTTACGCAATCATGTACTTTCCCTTCGTTTGCACTTTTTTCGAGCTGGTTGAATTTCCCCCTTCCTATCACTTTTCGCTTTGGTTTTTCGGCACAATTTTCTCACCTAGGAAAACATCCTATTTCGGCATCACAATTCCATTTTCATAAGAAACTAATTTTTTCCATATTTTCTCTCTCTTCACTTTATTTTTCGAGCATCTCCTTGCAAAACATCTTTTCAGGAAACTCAAAGCTAAGAACAAAGCATGAACGATCCAGCTAACGCAGAAGACAGGGTTGGAGGAGGTTCCGAACAACAAGAGCCTATGAATGCTGCCCAGCCAAGTGATGCTGTTCGTGATCAAGATGAGCAGCAAGACGGTAGGTTTTTTGGCATGACAATTTTGAGATTAACTTTTTAATGAGATTAGGGCTTTTATTTAGCCAGCTCAAATTCGAGCAAGAAGGTTGCACTGAAGTTTTGTGAAAATTTGAAAAGCATCCAGCATTTTTCATATCTCAAATTATTTGTTATTGCAGTGGAAAGCTACGTCTACATCGCGAGATGTGCTACTGTTCGTCTTGCAAAATCCTATCTGAACAACATGCTCGATGAACTCAAGAAAGTCGACGCCGTCGAGACTATGAGAAAAGAGGACGGAATTCTGGATTGGAACAAAATCTGCAGCCAAATCTCGATTTCCGGAAGCGTACTCCAAGGGCTCCATTCTGACTTGAAGACGGAGAGTGGAAAATTAGGAGAAACTTCGAACTCTAGAAAGTTTTCGATGTATTTGGGTAGAATGGAGAATGAAATCTCTTCTTTGATGGATTTGGTAGAACGCTACGAAATCTTCAGAAAGCCCAAAGAGATCGAAAGAGTGCACAAGAGAAAGCAAAACGTTATCAAGATTTTGAGGATCAGCATCCAAGATGTTAAGGAACTTTTCGAAGACGTTTTGGCGGACATTAAAGACAGCGATGACGATGATAATGATGATGAAAAAGACGGTGCCGATGACAAGAACAAAGGACAGAAAAGTAAGATTTGAACACTAGAACAGTAGAAACTAGGATTTGAATTGATAATTTTCTTATTATTTTGTTTTTAACCCAATTCAACTTTTCAGCTTCCAGACGGAACAGCGAGAGAAATTTGGAGAACGCATCTTCTGCAAAGAGGTTCCGGAAGAAGGGTGTTGATCAAGAAATCGACGAAGAATCGGCTGAATTTGACCGAGACCAACGTGCAGTTCCCCCTGCTCAAAAATAAATCGTGGAAAGAAAGACCTAATTTATTGTGGTTCAAACAGGAAAAATGAATTTGTTGCAATTTTGTGTTTCCTTTCCTAAACAATAAACATCTCTTTCTAAAAATCAATACGATCCTCCAACTCCTCCACAACTTCCTTCGTTTCCTTTTCCTTTTCCACGCCATCCAATGCTGCCAGATCGACTCCCTTGGTGTCGGGAAGGAAGAAGCACGAGATGAGTAGGGAGATGGTTCCGATGGAGCAGACGACTGCGTACGGGGCAGGCCGGTAGATGTCCGACAGATAGGCCATTTGGGGTGCAAGCAGGGCACCCGTACGGGCCAACAGAGAACACGTTCCGATGCCTGGAAATGGTCAGAAGACTGATAAGGAATCATGTCAGAGATAACATCTGATAGGACGGTCTCCAACAAATAGGTTACTTATCAGTGATAAGTTATCACTAATTTCCTTTTTCAAATCCTCACCAATTGTCCTAATTTTGGTGGGGAATATCTCTGCTGCCACCAAATAACACGCATCCCATGTCAACTCGATGAACGCTGCTCCAATGATATTGATTATAATTACTGTAACAATCAGATTATCAACTTTCTTATCAGTAACCCACTGGCCAAGTCCCTTGATCCTTGACTCGAACAATCTTGTTCCGGAGCCACCATCAGAGCCATGATGGCAATGTAACAGGCGATCATTGTGATCTGGGGCAGTTGATGAAGACGGCGACGATCGAAAGAAGGGATGTAGGTGTCCAGGAGGAAGATGGACTGGAAGTAATCGATAATCGGGACCATTTGGTGATAAGAATCCAATCACTAACAATTTTCGAGAGAGCTATCGCAGCTGCTCCCACGAATTGACTCAAATAGAAGTTTCCGTCTAAATTTCCAGAATTCAGATCAGCACCGAAAGATGAAACACTGGAAAAACAAACACATAGTTGATAAACTGATAAGCACCCTTATCGATAACCTCGTCGAGAACCATAGTGATCCGACGACAATGGTACGGTAGGCGATGGGCCAGGCGGTGAACAAGTCGCGGATCGTGTAGATTCTCGTGTCTTTCTGTTCCTTATCACTCTTATCAGTGTTATCAGTGTTATCAGTCTGATCTTCTGATCTCTTGATTCCCGACAGCCATTCGACTCGTTTTTCGGCTTTTCTCGCTTCTTGGATTCGGTTTTTGGTACGGTACCTGGATATTGATTGATTATCAGCTGATAATCAATTGATACCATTTCGGAGATTCGGGAAGTATCAGAATAACGGGAAGTACTGGAACTGATAAGAGTGACGTGGCAATGGCGGCGGATCTCCAGAATCCGCACACGAAACACACGAATGTGAACACTAGACGAGCGTAACCCTGATAAGGAACTATTGATTGATTAGGTACTGATAAGGTAATTGAGTTGAAAAGTTCTCACCCAATTAAAAAAAGTTCTCAAAAAAACACGTTGCTCCGGCTCAATAAACTCCAAAATCCAGGCATAGAACACGATCATGATACAAGCAACAGAAGTTCCGCAAACGAATAAAAACACGGCAAGCCATTGCCAATTCGGTGCAAATCCTAAAGAAAATCAATAAATAATCAATAAATCCGAATCGATTCCGTTTACCAGAAGCCACTCCAAAAGCGATTCCGATGGAAATGCCACAAAAAGAGACGGGTTTTCTTCCGAAATGATCTCCCAAATGTCCATAAATAATGGCTCCGAATAGCACTCCGATGAACTGGATTGTGGCCACCCAGGCGGCATCGTATGCCCGATTTCCGCAGTACATTCCGAATTCCTGGACCATCGAATCGAACGGAGCCGGCTCGATGAGCCATTTTGAACAGTTGGATGACAGCTCCGAGCAGATCTCTACTCTGCAAACAAAAATAAAGGTTTTGGGATGTTTTCGATGAATTTCTGGTAAAAATTTGCAAAGAGAAACATTTCTTCAAAAAAAATTGGATTTGTTCTGAAAAAATTTTTTAGCTCGCATTGGTCTGTTAGCCATCTGAAAAAGTAAGTTTTGTTTCGTTTTCCAAAATTTTTAAACTGAGTGATTGTTTTTCATGAATTCAAAAAATTTAAGTCCAAGAACGAAAAAAATCTGTTGAAAACAAGGCGAGTTAGGTCGATGCACCATATCTGACGCGCAAGTTCAGAAAGTCGAGCTAAAGTAATCCGTTTGGAAAAAATCTCACTTTGAAAGTTTACATCTAGGTTTTGAAAATTGAAAATTTGGATCTTGACACGCTAATGTTGGATGGAAGTTGTAGAAGATCTGAAACAGTTGTCTCTTTTTGTTTGGTTTTTTTCTCGAAAAAAACCCTCTTGAAACTAACCGGAAATATCAACTGACAAGCATAAAAAAGTGCGAATTGCCACAAAACAAAACAGAGAACATGGAATCGGTTGATGTTCAAAAAAGCCATTATTCAGTCTAGTATGACATCAAAATTTGATTTATTTGCAAATGTTAACACTATAAATTATTCTTATCACTGATAAGAAATGGAGACTAAAAAATCAGTTGCGACCCGTTTTCCGGGCAAAATGAGCCGTTTCGTCAGATGACGAAAATCACGTAGAACAGGGAAAACCTTTCTGGGAGGAAATTTGTCTATTTTCGGAATTGAGGCATGTTTCTGGCTTTTCAGGCCTGGCTCTAGGCCACTCAGACCTATTTTCAGGCTTTCCTTGAACTTGAAGGCCTCCCAGGCCTATTTCCAGGCCCAACAATCCCATTTCCGGGCCTAATTTGCGACGAAACCGACCCAATTGCGCAATGCGACTCATCCGATTATCTCGTTGCGACAAGGGTTAATCCGCCATTCTCCTGTACACAAAAATCTCGAAAACATGAGTGTTTAGTTAGTTTTTTATGTTGTTGGATAGAGTTTCAGACCGATTTTTTCTGTTTTGTTGCCCCCTTCTGACAAGTGAGAACAATTGAGTGAGAAGTAAAGAATCCTTCTCATTTGAATCCAGAATCCATTGAAGCATGAGAAGAATAGTAATTACAAGTGTTCTCTCAATTGGGGTTACGGTCTCACTTACTTTTGCTAATGAAGTGTTGGTATAGTTATAAATAGATCAAGAATCAATAAAAAATTTGTTTTTTTTCTCCAGTTTTTAGGCCTGGTCAGCCTGAAATTGGCCTGACAATGGAAAGTTGTGAGGTTGTAAATTTGAAAAATTCTGAAAAAATTCCCAATCCGATAAGTAGTGAATAGTCACCTAAACAATATTTGTCTTCGGGAATTCACTTTTGACCTATTCCTGAAGCGTTTTCCTTTTGGATCAGTGCTAAATTTTAATTTCTTTAGTCGTGTTGAAAATCGAATCTGAAACAGGCTAGAACTTTTTCTTTCGATTTTTAGAGCCATTTTTTTCAAAAAATTAATACTGAACCAGAAGGAAAAAGCTTCAGAAATCGGTCAAAAGTGAATTCCCGAAGACAAAAATTGTTTTGGGGACTATTCACTATTTATTGGATTTTTGGGAACTTTTTCAAGCTTACAACCTCTCTGTGACCACACAACCACTGTGAAAATATCCCGAAATCAGCCCTTTCCCGCATTCATAAATCAATGTAAAATGCTTGTCCGAATCGAGAAATCTCAAGATGGTTTCGTCCCAAAATGCAATATTTGCATACTTTCCATCTGCATGACCCCGAAAACACAAGTACTACTCGTAATGCCATAACACATCGAATCGACCTTCCCAAGGCGTTTTACACGATCATTTTGGCGCATTTACGGCTAATTTACTCTTTTAAGGGCAGTTTTCTCACTTAGCTAATTGTGAACGATTCTTGAAGTTCTCGCGCTTTTTGGAAGCTTGGAAGATGCATTGAGGCTTTTCAAGACCTTCTAGCCCCATTCAGGCCCGTTTCGGGCCCATCTCCTCCGCTTTTCCCCCACTAAACCCATCAAATTGCATTAAATCTCACCAGAAATCATTACGCAATGGCTCGTCCATCTGTGAGCCAACTACTACTACTACTCGACTACTAATCCCATTTTATTCCCTTTACTCAAATGATTTTCCGATTGCGAAATGTATCTGATTCTTATCTTCGAAAAGCAAAATTTGTATATAGATTTTAAGAAAAATTGTAGAACATTTTTAAATTTCCCGGGTGATTTCGCAATCGTTTTTGAATAAATATTTATTTTCAAAACAATTTTTTGGATAACCCAATTTCTTTTACAATGCAATTCCGGAGTGTCGTTTAGTATCTTACCTACACTAAACTCCAGATGCTAAAGTTATAAAAATTGTGTTTTGTTTTACACCTAGAGTCCCTTTATACCCCAAAACTTTACTTTTCAAAAAATCAATAATCCCCAGACTTCCAGACCAATTAGCCGAAACTGTCAGACCTTGACTGCCCCATAAACCGTGTCTGACTCCATTTACCACTGAAATTAACCAAAATGACCAGTTTTACAACGTTCTTAGTTGGTTTTTTCGAGATTCTCTACCAGTTGTACCGACCTACAGTTATTTCTGTCCGTTCTCATGGACGGCTTATAAACATTCGGCCAGTTCTTGAGAAAAGGCGATTTTCACACACTATCACTGGACAAATAGTCAAATAGACTAACGATTTGTTTGGGTTTTGGGGGAAGAAGTTTGGAAAAACGAAAAACATTGCTCTTTTGAGATTCTTCTTGGCAGCGCCAAAGCGCGGTGCCCACTGTTTTCATCACAGGCTACCGCGCTTTTGGGTGGCGGCGAAGAATTGGCGCAGGCGGTAGAGCAGTTACTTTTAGTGCGACAGGTCACTGGATCGGAACTTTGCAGTGATAAAACTTTTTTGCCCATTTTCATATCCAATTTTACATAGCTTCCAGAACCCCAGGGTCACAAATGACTTGTTCCCACTGTTCCCACCGTTCATAAACATTTTGAAATGCATGAAAAAAAGGTTTCTGAAAAATTGAAAAATCGCTAAAAACCCGTCAATCAACTCCATTCTCATTCCGTTTCTAGCATGTTTTATTGTAAAAAAAGCTTTCAATCTACCTTTATCTCGCTTAAAATCTCCCTGACATAAAATTTCAAAAAAAATCTTCATTCTTCCGCTTCAAATGGCAAATGTTCAACTTTCTCTCTTTTTCCCCTAATTTTCTCCACTTTTTCATCAGCTTCTAACCTTTTTGTTCGATTCTCTTCATTTACATTGCATTCCCTCCATTTTCAAGTCTATTTCTTCAGAAATAGTCTTCATAAATCCAACTTTTGCCTCGACCATCTGCCGTTTGTCCAACTAATCCAATGTTCTCATAGTCCTCTTCGTTCCTCGTAAATTCTCGTTTAAACCATCACAATTAGCACATCATAAATGCGAATGCCGACGAGAACGGCGCCGAGAAAAGATGTAATCGAATCCGCAAGGATTAGTGGCCATTCTTACGAAATCAGCTTATTTCTCTTCGAAAATCAGTCGGGGGCTTGTTTCTGAACCTTTTTAGTTCTCTCTTGGTCCTCAATAGAGTTATGAATTTTCAAATTTCAATTTCGCTGTAACCCATGACTTTCCTCTCAACACTCGGGCGCAACGCCTTCTTCACCGCTATCCCCTTAACGTTTCTTCATTGCGCGGGCGGCGTCGGCGGTAACACCCGCCGGCGCCGCTCGGGCTTTTGCCTGATACCCTTGGTTCGAAACCTTTCACGTGCAAAACTTTTTTGCAAGTGTTAACACGGATAGTGATGACTTTGGCACACACGTAAAACCTCTAAAACCCCGAGAACCTCTTGAGAGTGTTGCCTTTGCCACTTGAAACTGGTAAATATAGATTTTAGTGGTAACTTTTCAGTGACCATGATAGATATTAGTCGGTTTTTGCAGAAATCTTAAAATTAGTCAGTAGGTCAAAAAATGACGAAAAAGTAAGGAAAGAATCAGGCCGAATCAGGTCGTGCACGGATTATTTCACAATTAGGCGTTGACTGACCGGAAGACCCAGGCGAAAGTTCCAGAAAACCATTTTTCTGTTTCTCTCTTCAAAAAATGTTACCTCACTCAAATTATTACAAAATTACACATTGTTCCCTCTTTGTTTCACGTTTTTGTGTCGGGTTTTGTCTTGTCCGGTACTTACGCCCTTGTCCTTCGAGAAGACGAAATTAGTTGTATTATGCGAAGCGCTTCGCCTTCTAATGTCGGTTTTGGCAGTTTTCGGAAGCGAATTTTTTGAAAAATCATAAGAATTTTTTTGTTTTGAAAAGTTTCGGAAAAAGAATACAAAATTTTAGGCCAGGAAAAATCGTACAAAAAATGCGATTTCTCAATTTTTTGGTCTTTCTATCAGAGGAAATACGGTATTCACCATTTTCCCTAAATTTTCCCTAAATTTCCCTCCTTATTCCCCCATTCGGCTCCTCCTTCCGGTCTTCCGATTTTTGGATCTTTCCGTTTCCATTTTTGGCACAAATTTCCCCAATTTGACAGGCGCCGCGGCACCTGTCTCCTGAAATTAATGACAGTTTCGAATGTTTTCCTTCGTTTCCACAATCCACTTGACCCTCTTTTCTATAACTAAACAGTTCACACATTTTCTATTGTTATTAACATAATCTTCTTGACTTTTTGTTCCTGAATAATCATGGAATCAAAGATTCGGTTGCTTATTTACCCAATATAAATGTTCTATTTGTCTACCATCCGGCTGGTCTTTTTCTGAGATTCGGACGGCTTGTAATCCGATCCCATCGACAACCGAAATGCTTTTGATCAAAAGATTCCGAGATGATCAACGATTCCTGAACAAAATATGCTCAACCTTCAAATTACTGAAAATCCCTTCAATCTCTCTCAAAACTGATAGGTAAAATGTGCAAACGATTGGAAATTTGCTCCTTCACAACTTTCTAGTTGACAAAATTTCCTTATCTCTAATCCTTATCAAGTTATCACTGATATACGGGAGCGCTCTCCAACAACAATACTTCAACGAAATGCTTCCCCTTTATCAAGTTATAACTTGATAAGGATTATAGATACAAAAAATGATCAACTGAAAAGTTGTTCAGGAGTAAATTTCCAATCGATTGCACATCTAACCTGCCATTTTCAATCGAAATTGACGCTTCTTCACCACTTTGAAAAATACAAAAAATATTCCAAAAATGTGAAACTAGAGAAAAGTTCAAACAGTGTCCCTCCCGGATATCCTCTCTCTTTCTCTTCCTTTCGACCATAATGCCCATATCATCATCTTCTTTTCATCATCCCATTATCCAATACGATCCATTCCCATTCTCGATCTTTCTTCTTCTTTTTCCCCCATTTTCATGTTCCAGGAACATATCCATTTCTTCCAATTCCATAAGCATCCAGTACTCGTCGAATAGTCATCTTCCCCGTGTTAATGACCATATCGTCGTGTTCTTCCACTTTATGTGTTCTTCTTCTTCTGGATCGGCTTCGAGGATTGAGAGAGAAACGATGCCAGGTGTCTAGTTCTAGACTCTCTTGATACCAACACTTTGCTGGCTTTCCTCATTTATTTTTTGGCTTACTTCTGAAAAATGCCTTTAAAAAATTGAAACTAGCAATTTTTGAATTCCCGCCAGCAGCGCCAAAACCGCGTTGCCCACCGTCTTTATCACCACACTCCTTGGCTGCCAGCTTCTGTGCACCACTGGCGCGGGCGGTAGGAGCCTCGCTTTTGGTGCGAGAGGTCTCGGGTTCGAAACTCTCCACTGCCAAGTCGATGAATATTCCGACAAATTCCCCCCTAACCCAAACCAAATCTTTTTCCAGTTTTCCCTAATAGGTACATGACCTTCCCCTTCAGTTACTCGAGAAAACAAACTGTCAAACGGAAAAAAGAACACAAAAAGAGAGAGAAAATTGGCATTGTACAAGAAAAAGTAATTACCTCACTTGTAGTAATGGCAAAAAGCGGTCGATTGTGTTGATTTCCGCCGGTTTTCCGGGTTCTTCTTCCGTTAGTCACGGGTGTTATACACCTCCTCCTCCGACAGAATACTTATTATTATTACCTCTTTCTCTTCTGTATATCTGATCATCCGGGCCGAAAAGGTCATTTACTCACGGAAAGGAGGTGTCAATTATAGGGTTTATGCATTCGCAAAGGTGAACTTTTATACCCATTTTTACTTATTCTCTTACCTATTTTTTCTGAAATTTTACTCAATTTTTTCCCCATCTTCAAACAAATTTTTTGAACCTTTCCAAAAAATTGAAAAATTTCGGTCTTATCAGAGAAAAATCGGCACATTTCTTTGAATTTCCATGAAAAAGGAGCTCTTCGTATTATCGTTGCAACTCAAAAGTTCATCGGGTAGATTTACGGAGTTGCGGGTCTCGCCACGCGCGAACGCAAAACGTGCTGCGCCTTTAAAGTACGGTAGTTGCGCAATTTGTCTTTTTCCACTATTTTTCCTCATTTTCCTCGGTTTTTCAATCGATTTTCGCATTTTTTACACAAAAAATACTCTTTTGGTTCGCGAAAATCAGTTGAAAACCCGAGGAAAATGAGGAAAAATAGTGGAAAAAGACAAATTGCGCAACTACCGTACTTTAAAGGAGCAGCACGTTTTGCTTTCGCGCGTGGCGAGACCCGCAACTCCGTAAATCTACCCGATGAACTTTTGAGTTGCAACGATAATATCAACGTTTTGATACGGTCTCTAGTGTAAATATGTACTGATTTCTTCTCGTTTTTTCCAAGAAATATGTTTGTCATGGGATTTATATACTCGAACAAAATGGTAAATATTATCAGATGACACTGTCTAGAATAGCTTTTATTTTGGGAAAAGTCTGGAAGTTCATTGCAAAAAAAAGGGACAGTTTCATTTTTTTTCATTTTCAAGGGAAGGTTCTGAAGTCGCGAATTCGGAAAATTCTGAGAAAATTCCCAAAAATCCGTAAATAGTGAATAGTCACCAAAAAATATACTTTTTTCCCGCCGATTTTTTTTGAGCAAGTTATGAAGCTTTCCCTTCTGGTTCAGTGCTAATTTTTCGAAAAATCGATTTAAAAAATTTGGAAAAAAGTTCAGGCTGATTTCAACTAGTTTTTTGGGGTTCTCGGAACCTGAAAAAAATTGTTGAAAAACCGACACTCGGTGAAAAAAACCATTTTTCGAGTAAAATCTTTGAAAAATTTTTTTTGTCAAAAATGAGTTCACAGGTTCCGAGAACCCCAAAAAACTTATTGAAATCAGCCTGAATTTTTCCCCGATTTTTAAAACCGATTTTTCAAAAAATTAGCACTGAGCCAGAAGGAAAAAGCTTCATAACTTGCTCAAAAAAATTGGTGGCAAAAAATCATATTTTTTGGTGAATTTTCACTATGTATCGGGTTTTTGGGAATTTTTTTCAGAATTTTCCAAGTTTGCGACCTCACAACCTTCCCTTACGAAAAATAGTTTTCCCTAGAATTTCCAGAATCCTCTAGAACCTTCTAAACCTCCAAAAACTCCAATATTTCTCTCTTTTTCCCCCTGAAAAACACACAAAAATACGTCCATTTCGTACTGTTCCGCACCCATATTTACACTTCTTCCAAACCCCCCAAAACCCCCTCTTTTTTCCACGTCATCTCTTCCATTTTTTTCAAATTCTTTCCGTTTCGCGCCCAAAATTTCTCCCGGTTTTTGCTTGATTTTCACCGTTTTCAAGTGTCCATTGAGAGCATTTCTGTGTGTTTTGTGTGAGCATTTTGGATTAATTCTCTCTCATTATTTCCGCTTTGATTTCGAAAAGAATTGAATTGTCTAGACGGTTCTGGAAGTTTTCAAGCGATTTTCATGAAGCATTTTTCAGAAAATTTTGAAAAATTCAATTTTTCCTTAATTTTCTCTTATCATACCTTATCAACAGCTCATCACCTTCCAATTTTCCCGTATTTCCAGGTACCGAAAAATCAAACAAAATTGCGACTTCAATCGATAAACCGTCTCCAAGACACTCTTCCAGAATGCTGGCAAGACCTTATGAGCCGCCGCCGGACTATGTGAGTCTTTCTTTATCAGTTGATATCTCCATTCTTATCAGTGATTGTGAGAAGTTGACAATTGTGAAGTTGTAGGAAAAAGTAAGAGGAACATTTTATCAGTTGACCGCTTTTCGCTATCTCTTATCACTGTTGAGTTATTGCTGGAAAACTGAAAGCTTCTCGTCACAAAGGTCCATTCGCAGTTGATATTATATCTCTGTTCCTATCAGTGATAGCGAAACTTCACCAACTGATAAAACTATCTCTTTCCAATTTCCCATCTCCTGACACCCTTATCACTCGATTTTTGATAACTCTAAAGCTCAAAACATAACTTTGAAACTCGGCGAACTCTTATTTGCTCGACATGCCTTCCGCTCACTGTTTACCCATTCTTCCGCGCGGAAAGCATACTATTCACACTATTTCAAAGACAAAAACTGGTCTCTTTTTGCTTTTGACATTTGGCACTGTGCTCCCCGACAGTAGTAGTCCAATTCCACTTGAAAACTCATATCCATCACAGAGATATCAGGTTACCAACTCGATCACGCCTCGAGTGAGACTTTTTGAATTTTTTGAATGATACCGTAATCCTAAATGCATTTTCATCAGAATTTATAAAAGTTAAGCTTGAAAGTAATAAAAAAATAATTCAAATGCCCAAATTTCCTATTTCTGCCGTCCCGTGGCCACTTGGGTCTCGCCACGAAAATGGTTTCTGACTGAAATACGACTTCTGGACAAGGTTTTGTTCTATTTTCTGATGAAAACGGATGAAATTAGGAAAATTCTACAATTTTCCATCCATTTCCAGCAGTTTCCACCGATTTTTAGTGAAAATGAGGTGTTTTTGGGAAAAAGCGGCAAAATACCCGAAAATGCATGCTTTTGTACTGAAAATTGGTGGAAACTGCTGGAAATTGGCTGGAAATGATCGAATTTCCCTTATCTCACCCATGTGCATAAGAAAAAGTGTCAAACCCTTGTCCAGAACCCGAATTTCAGCCAGTAACCATTTTCGTGGCGAGACCCTGACTGACTAGCCGAGGGGTGGCAATAATACTTTTTCTTTTTGGTTGATGTTGTGCGAATGCGCTCCATTGATAATTCGCCGCCCCCGTCTCGAAAGTGTCATAAAGATCTGAATCATTCGTCATCCTAAATACACACCGGATAAAAAGTTGACCTCCCTCCCTTCCGTTGGGCTTCTTCTTCTTCTTCTTCTTCTGTTTGATCACATATCCTCCTCCAAGTACTATGTAGTCATCATCCGGACGAGACACTTTCTCTCTTCTCATCTCATCCATTTCAATTATCATCTTCGTCCTTTTCGCCCTCCCGTTCTGTATGTTCTTGTAATTAGGCCACGCCCACTTTTTTTGTCAGAAGGCGAAAGTGAAACTATGATAGATGAGGGAAAGGGCTGCCAGAGGCATGTCTCGGCGGGATTTTAAGAATTTACTGATTAGTTTCTTATCAATTTGTTTATCAAAAAATTTTGAAGCTTTCCCAATATTTCAGTCACTTTGCTGAAGTTCCTAAACATACTTTTCATATTTTCAAATTTTGGTAAAATTTTCACAAAAATCAGGCAAAAACAAGAAAATACAACCCTTTCCAATTTTTTTCAAAAATTGCTCAAAAATTTGAAAAAAAATGTATTTTCAGTCCCGGAATTTTTCCTAATTTTTTGAAATTTTTCCCTAAATTCAGGTGAACTTCCATATTTCTGGAGTTAGCTTTGTTAGTCCTTATCAGTGCTTATCAGTGCTTATCTCCTCTCCAAAATATTCTCATCATCGTCATTTTCCCATGTCTGCGCCTCAAAACGACGCCCTCCAAATACCTCTTTTCCTCTTCTCCGATTCGCAAAAAACCGAACCGATTCGTGTGTCCGTCCAGTGGTATTCACATAAATTATAATGTGAAACATGCTTGTATTGATAGAAGAATGTGTATATCTCAAAGCTTTTCCCCTTTTTTTAAAGCTTGGGAATACATGTTTTGGCTATTTTTATGTACTTGCAACTAGGAAAAATTTCAAACATTTCAAGTTAGCGCTCACAATATTATGTCTTGTTTTCATTTGAAATGCATGATGAAGCGATTTTTTGTCAGCGGGTCTCACAACGAAAAACGGAAAAATCGTGCTGCGCCTTTGAAAAAACTATGGCTTCGTGGGTGGCCACCGTAGTTTTTTTAAAGGCGCAGCACGATTTTCGTAAAATTGATTCACGAAAATTGATTCAAAAACAGTCTAAAATCACTGAAAAATGCGAATCTTACAATATCTGTAGAGTTTGCCGCAAGCGCGCCAATTTGAAATTCTGAATTCAAACTTCATTTTTTGAGCAGTGATATGCCAATTATCACTAGAGCACATTTGCAACATCCTCCTAAGGAACATGCTGGAGTGTTGATCAAACAGTTGCCGCTTCTTCTTCTTCATAATAATCCCTGTTTGTCTTTCTCTTTTGCCTTGACCGTTCTCACCATTTTCCATGGCCACAACCCAAACACTTTTTCGTCTTTTCATCTCCGGATTCAGCCCGAAAGGATTCTGTAGGGTCCCTTCCAAAAGTCTTTGGATTCTGAAAGGGATTCTGAAAATTCTGAAATTCTGGTTCAAAAAAGCCCCTTTGAGGATTTTGACAAGGGAAACACATGACCTCTTAGTTCTAGAAATTTCCAAAAATACACTGATACCAAGCAGAAAAATGCAATGAATTCAATTGTGCCTTCCGAATTTGTCAGTTGGCAAAAACTTCCAGCCGACTCATTGTAGGTCAAATAATCTCCCATGTTTCAAAAAAAATTTAAATTTGAAAAATCATTAAAAATCAGCTTTTGCGACCCGGCAAATTCTGAAGGCACCATTGAATTCAGAACATTTTTCTTCAGATTTTCAGTGTTTCTCAAAGAATTTTCTAGAACTCCGAGGTCATGTACATTGTGAAGAGTCTCTTCTGGAGTTGGTGGACTCTGTAAGGTCCTTTTCAGAATTTGGGCTCTTCTGATTCTGATCCCAAAATTGCATAGAATCTTCCATGAATCCCTCCAGGAACCCCTCTCGAGAACCCTCTCTTTTTTCGCCGAAACCCCCGATATCCATCTCCCTTTTCCTTGCCAAATCCGCCATAATTCCGCATCTAAAAGTGCGATCAGAAGGTGTTGAAACCTCTTCAGATGCTTATCACTTCCTTTCTTGACCTGTGGTTGAACATTCCAAAGGACAGGTTTTCGAGAAGAAGCTGAACATTTTTTACAATTTACTGGGGATGGTCAGCATTCTATGAGGAGGGCACTGATAAGAGAAATGTCTTCAAATATTCGAATCAAAGTCACAAACTAGGTCGAAAGCTTTCACAAAAAACTTTTGAAATCTCTGCGTCTCTCACTCTGCCACACTCTCTCTCTCTAATTATTACACATTTCATTCCAATTATCATTTCCATTGTCTTCTGCTTCTGTTTGTCTTTCGATTATCACTACTGATTGTCTTTATGATAGTTGGAGGTGATTAGTGATCGTTATCACTTTGGGAAAATGGAGAAAAGATTTTCTGAAAAGTTTCACCTTATTCCCTCTAAAAGAAAGCTCCGAAAAGCTTTTTCCAAGAAGCTTTTTTTAAAATTTTCTTTTATTTCAGAAATTTTTTTAAAATTCAAATTTAAAATCATTGAAAAACACTTGTTTTTAAATTGTCCTGCTCAAAACATTTTCGTGTCGAGACCCTTATAACCGTAATTCGATTCATGTCGAATGTTTGTCCAACCTCCCTCTTCTCCTCTATGTATCAACTATTATTATTTATTATTATTTCCATTCACACCTCAATACAAGCTTTTCCTATTCCGTATTTTGACACCAAAAATGCAAAAGTGAGGTCAACATTTCTTTCAAATTTCGCAATGTTTTTCCATTTTCATTTTTCCGAAAAAAGTTAATATTCCCACGACTAATATATTCCAAAATTCTCTCCAAACGCATAAAATTTCGAATCCAACCAGTTTTCCAAAAATCGCAAAAACCGTTTCAGACGCACTTGTCCGTGACGGACTTTTCTCTTTTTTCGTACAGTTTCCACTGGAAAAAAGGTAAAACCATTGGGAAATTTGCATAATCTTTTCCATTTCATTGCGCTTTTCCCCCGAAGGTAATCGATTCTGTAAATGGCCAAATGGGGGTCGTTTCGGGCCGTTTCACTCTGAAAAATGAGGCTTTCTAACCAGGGGATTAGGGGTTTTTGCTTCTGAAAAGGCTAGTAGGTTGTAGAAGGAACTTGGAAAAATATGAAAAAATATGAAAAAAAATATGAAATCCAAGAAATCCAAAAAAAACGTCTTGAGCACACCTTATTTTTGACGTTCTCAGGACGATTTATCTGATTTTTGAGAATTTTTTGGGATTTTTTTCAGAATTTTTCATTTTTACCTTTTTTTGAAAATACAATAATTATGAGTCACGAAAGTCAGCTTTTTGAAAATCAACGTTTGGAAAATCAATTTTTGAAATACCAACTTTTTGAAAATCAACTTTCTAAAAATCAGCTTTCTGAAAATCAATTTTTGAAAAATCAATTTTAAAAAAATCAATTTTCTGAAAGTCAATTTTTGAAAGACCAACTTTTTGAAAATAAATTTTTTGAAAATCAACTTTTTAAGTGCCAATTTTTGAGATTTTTTTCAAAATTTTCCCAAGGTGCCCGAAAGTTCCTAGTAAAAATTTGAAAAAAAAACATTTTTTCGAAAGATTTGCTTTTTTTTTCGGATTTTTGAGGTTTTTACAAAATTTTCCAAGTTCACCCCCACAACGTTCCCTTGTGAATCTACCACTCTTAATTTTTATTTTAAACTTCGAAGTCGGTTGAAAGTTTCTCTGCAAAAGCTTTTCCATCTTATGAAATCTCTTTCCCGGGATGGGCTACACCTCTCTTCCAGCAGTGTCACTTCACACACACTTTTTCACACATAAACTTCCTCGTTTTCTTCTCATCTCAAATGCCAATTAGTCGTTTCTCTTTTTGGAAAGTATGGCGTAACAAGTGGATAAATACGCCTGGAGACGAAGGAAGCCACGATTAGTGAAAGTGCGAAAATCGACAGTTTCTGGCCGGCGGCGAAGAGGTGTTTTTGCTTATTACATTGGAGTTTCTCACTCATCATATCCCTCTTTTTCTCAGAATCTCTTCATATTTTTGTGAGAGTATATATACATAAGCTGGGGTGGAGACGGTTATTAAGAATTTTTAAAAATATTATTGATGTGGCAAAATACCCAAAAATGCATGTTTTGTACTGAAAATTGGTGGAACCTGCTGGAATTTGGTTGAAAATGATTGAAGACATGCCTTTGGATCCATTTTCATCATAAAAAATCAAAAAACCTTGTCCAGAAGCCGTATTCCAGCCAGAAACCATTTTCGTGGCGAGACCCATCAGGTGACTCGCCGCGGGACTGCAATAATATAAAATACCGTATTTCCTCTAATAGATCTGTAAAATTCTCTACTTGCCGAGCTTTTCACAAATTTGGATTTGTAGGCCACCAGATGAAAAGTTAGACCACATCAGCCCTAAGTTATTCAACCAAACTCCCGTTTTCCACTCAGAAAGCTCTGATCCATCCCCTGGCTTAGCTTTTGGAGTGATTCGGGTTTCTAGGCCATCTTCCCCTTATCACCTTATCATTTACTGTAACACTACATCCTCCTCCCATCATTTCTCGTAAAAAGGTTCAGTTCACATGTACACACACCCTATTTGCACACCTGCTTCCACTTCCCAATCCATCATTTTCTATTTATTTCCCAATCTGTATTTCTATTCTGAGAGCTAGTTTTTCAAAATTCCTCTAAAACATCCGATGCGTTGCGGTCGCGTCGCGGTTCCCCATCTCAACCCAAATTTTCCGTTTCCAGCCTATGATAGACCGATGGCCGGTGCATCAATCCGTCAGAAATAACGTCGTTCTGGTGTCGCCTCCGTTCAGAAGTCACTCAATCGACGCCGCCGTCAATCGGTAAGCGAAGCGGTCGCGTCGCGGTCCAAGAGCAACTTTCAGCAGCTCGTCAGCCTACTTCCAACACCGTCCCGGACTAGTCTGCCAGCCAAAGTCTCGCCACGAATATCCCATTTGCGGAGTTTCGCCTTCTGCCAGACACCCGTCATTTGACCCATTTTTGAAGTGAGTTGGAGGGCGGAGCCACGTGGAGCAAAGAGACGTCATTTTTTTATGTTAGAAATGTCTAGAGAATTGAGTACATGTGTCCTGAGATATCCAAAAACACTGGGAGGGACCCTACTAGTGTGTCGTCTCGGACCGAGACTTGGTAAAAATTGTATCGGTATCGAAAATTTCTCGTTTCGTATCGTCTCGTTTCGTC
>LR539388.1:3667-18078 GCA_900536315.3 Caenorhabditis becei
TTTAGGTGGCAATGTTCAACGGAGATGCTGATTCTTTGTGTAATTACGTGGAAAACTCGCAGTTCATCTTCAAAACTCTGAATAGAACTCTGAAAACGCCAATGACGCCGTGGAATGATCCGGTTCAGCTGCCGATGGCTGTGGGACAAGTCACTGAATACGAGGGTACGGTAGCCTGATTGTGTGCATACACCGAATCTCACGCGCAAACCTTTCAGGCATCACTCTGGTGTCTATCAAGGGCGGAGGTCACTTCCCGGCTGCTACCGAACAAAAACCCAAGGAGACGTTCCAAATGTTCCAGAATTACGTGAAAAACCAGAACTGCAGTACTCCAGTGACGTTCGATAAGAGCTACAATGACACTTTGACAACGACACTGGCCCCGACGAGTACAGTACCTACAGTAACCGGTAGTACTGGCAGTACAGGTACTGTAAGTACAGTTGCCAGCAGTACAGTAACCCCTGGATCGACTGTTGTCACGACGCCAACTGTCGCCACTACGACTAGCTTCGTTTCTACGACCAAATACGCCATTTCGTTTCTTGTTTCTTTGTATTTTCGTTGATTTTTGAACTTTTTTAAATAAAAAATGAACAAAAAAAACTGAATCAGTTTTTCGAACAAGCACATCGACATATAAAAATGTTTGAAACCTCTCACTACTGCGTAGTTCCCCCTCACTTCCCTTTCGTGCATCTCGCCTCCCTCTCCCCGAGTGCCGTCAGCTGTCTGGTATGTCTACTGCCTCCGCTTGTGCTTCCTCCCGTGTCATTCTGGCCGAGTGGTCTAAGGCGCTGCGTTCAGGTCGCAGTCCTCTCCGGAGGGCGCAGGTTCGAATCCTGCGGATGACAGAACATTTTGCGTTTTCGGAAAACACTTGTGTTTCTAATGGTACTTTTTTGTGTTGTGACAATGGAATATGTTTAAGGTGTTTAGATTTCAAGATTGACAACGAATAAATATGTACAAAATCATTGATCCTTCGTCGTCTCTTGCTGTTTCTCCTCCACATTCACGCTGATTTTGACAATGTCGCTGGCACGGAGAACAGCTCGGTCTAGGGTTCCGATGGGCGTGGTCAGGTTCTCTGAAACATAAATGTATCGAAAATGGCTACAGTAACCCTGCATACCGACAATAACATGGTCCGACGTCGGCTGGATCGCCTTGATTGTCGCCTGGACTGTCGTGTTTTCGCACATTTGAATGGTCGCCGGCTGATCGGCCATTTTCTGAAAAATGCAACTACAAAACTAATTTCGACACATTCATTGAACACAAAAGTTTTTTTCTGAAAGTAAAGAAAATTTTCCTTGAGGTGTTTCTATCAGCTCAAACTTTTTTAGGTTCAGGCAATCCTGAAGAACCAATTTCTCAAAATATCAGTAATTTCAATCAAGTATTCAAATCTCGCTTTCATATCTCCAGAAGTTGTTCTCAATGGGGCGTATTTGCATTCTCTTTTGAAAACCGCAGAAAGTGGTCACAAGGGGGCGCTGTTCAATCGATGGGGCTGCCCGTTGCGGGCGGAGGTGCTAGAGAGGAAGAGGGCGCCGACGAGAGAGTACGGCCCAGCGAGGAGACGCAGACACGAGGGCGACCCGCTCGCCCGCACTCTTCACTTTTGCCCCCTTTTCAGCTTCTCTTCGGATAACTCTCTCTTCTCAAGAAACTCCCCACGAGATTAGCCAAATTGTGAGAAGAAGAAACTTGCAGTTCTCAAATTATTGCGTCTGCATACCTAGAATCTAATTCTCACGAGTGTTTAGGTTTTTTTCTTCGAATTTCCGGAAAGATAGCAAATTGTTAAATATCTATCTTTACAATTCAGTATTGTGGTTTTCATTTGAAATTTCAAATTGGCGCACACGATATCTCCCAACGAAAACTACAGTAATCTTCGACTAATTTTGAATCATTTTTGGTTTGAATACAGTCGAATATCACTGAAAAATGCAAATTTCACTGAAGTTTTCGCTTCGAGATATCCTGCGCGCCAATTTGAAATTTTGAATACTAACTCCAGTTTTGATTCCAATTTTTCAAGATACCCTGTGAATTTCTCACAATTTCCCATCATATTTCTCACTTTTTTCCAGCAAAAAAATGTCAGAAGAACAAGATAAACTAGAGATGAAGTACTTCGACTTTCAACTGACCCGACCAACTTCTGAACCTCGAACAATGTCAATGTTCGCTTCTGAACTCAAGGCTTTGCGTCCTGTGGAACGAAGGGCTCGGATAGATTCGATGTTGGAGAACGGAGAGATCGAACTGAAGGTGTGGCCGGCGGGAAAGAAGAAACCGACGGGATTCGACGTGTTTGTGTGCAACGGAGAGCCGTTTCCCTATCAGAAGTGTGTCGCGTGCGGGTTCTACGTGGCAGGAGTCAACGGAGGACACAAGACGTGAGGGTTACTGTAGTTGAAGGGTCTCGCCACGAAAATGGTTTCACGACAAGATTTCGTAACTTTTTCTGATGAACACCATGTATTTTCGCCCGTTTTGATCAGAAAAAGGGACAGAATTTCGTTCAAAGACTGTATTTCAGTCAGAAACCATATTCGAACTTCCATTTTCAGAGTCCACGTGCGTCGAAAATGCATGCGGAAAAAGGGCGGAGCTAGATCCTCAACGTCTCCAGGAGGGCATCAGAATCCACTTCCATTTGACGAATTCGTCGATGAAGACTACGATGATCCAACGAAACCGTCTCCGAGCACCCTTGCCGACCAGCTCCATTTCACTCAATACCCCACAATTGATAAGAATCAAGAAGTGTTGGAGTTGGTGTCAAAGTACTGTCTGTCGAGTGGAACATCTTTGGAACACGCCGAGGCCGATTCGTTCCGAGAGTTGGTTTTGGAACTTTTGAAGGCGGGGTAGGGCTGATTATCAGTGGAGCGCACTTCCTTTTCATGTTCAGAGGAATGTCGATTTACGCGGCGAGTCATATTCACCTTCCGTCGGCCAGCGAGATCCGTCTATACTGCGAGGCATTCAAATTCTCACATATCAGAAGAAGCATTCACGAGGAAGTTCGGTAGAGCGCACTTTCACTGTGCAAAGTCTACTTTTCAGATTTTCCGCCAAGTTCAAACCCGTTCAGCGACAATCTACCTGGATTACGGTGCTCATATCAGCAATTTTGCTTGCGCATTTATCATTTTTATCAAATTGGAGAATTCAGGTCAGTAAGTGCGCCCTACTGATAATGAAGTTTTTTTCAGAAAACAGTACCGAAATTCGGCCACTCGGGTTCTTATCAACTGATAATTTGAAATCAGGAGATGATATCAAAAAGTGGATCATTGACTCGGCATCTCACTTTGGGATTCCGGAAAATGAAGTTTTAGCGTTGAATTTGGTGACAGATGGGATTAGAAGTGACGGAATCAAGATCGAAGGGTTTCAGAATTGTAAGCTTTATCTCTTATCACTGTCTTATCACTATCATTCAGGTGATAACTCGGGAACTTCGAAAATCGAAAATCTGACAGAATGGGTGCTGAATCCGACTAGCGACATGAAGGAGAAGCTCACTGAAATGGAGATCGCAGAGCTTCAAAAATGCGAAGAACAAATCGATCACTTTTGTGAAATCGGCCGATTTGTGAAACGGACTACTGTAGGTTTCGGTGGGGCGCACTTCCAACCCAGTCACTTTTCAGAGTCTTTCTTCATTCCACAATTCCATCGGGAACCTCAAACTTTTCCCAAAACTGAAAGAAAAGATCCGTTTCGCTCGTGAAGTTTTTGTGATTTTCGAGCAAATCATGAATGAGGAAACGATGATCCCACTGTTAACTGATAAATATGCTGATATTGATTCACAGACAATGACAGAGTTGGACCATATCTTTACGAAGTTTGAGCCAATGGGACAGATTTTTGAGGTATTTTCATGTTTTGTTATCAGTGCTGTGTTGTCAAAACTGGAATTGGGATTGAAAATTTCAAATTGGCGCCCGATATCTCGCAGAACTACAGTGAGACATGCATTTTCAGCTATTTCCGACCATCGAAAATCACTAAAAATGCAAATCTTGCTGTAGTTCTCACTGCGAGATATCGAGCGCGAATTTGAAATTTTCAATCCCAATTCTAGTTTTTACAATGCAAAGATAACAGAAAAATGTAAATATTCAGAGAAACGAAGTTTGCATTCATCATTATCTGCCAAAAATCACTGCTATGAATGAGTTTTTCAAATCGAAAATTTCCACGGAACATATGGAATTTGTGCGTTTTTCCCTCACTTCTTTCACAATTTTTCTAAAAATTCCAGACAAAGTCGACAATTTTCAAGTCAGCTCAACTGGTCACCGAGCACTTTTTGGCGAATGAAGCCTCGAATTTGCACTTCAAAACGACAATGTTGTCGCCAGGGCACAGGAGAATGTCTAAATTGACACCGGCGGCGAAGTTAAAGGTCTGAGAGATTACTGTAGGGGAGCCAAGGTTACTGTACTTGTTCAGGCCACTCAACTAATCGGAAAAGAGTTGGAATCGGTGAAATTGGCGGATAGTTTGGAGACGGTGAAGGGGGAAACGGATGTGAAGTGAGTTATGGGTGAAAATGGAAATGCGCTCCAATGAGAATGTCAAACATTCTAAAAATACTACAAATTTTTCAAATATTCCTAGTTTTTAGTCAACATGGACTTTAACCAAAATTTAGAACTTTTCCAAGAGCGCGGTTTCTATTAGAATATATTTTTGAAAAACTCTAAATTTCAGCCTATTCGACGACGACTACGATGCTCCGATCGAGAAAGAAGAAGACGACGAACTATCGACATATCTCGAAGATACGGCCCTGAATCGCGACGAGCCGTTGGAATTCTGGAGCAGAAGACAGACAGAGTTCCCGAAATTGTCGCAGGTCGCGTTCCGATGCTTCTCACTGATCTCATCTCGATCTTTGATCGAAAGAACATTCGAGAAGGTGCGACGGGTAGTGGAGAACGGACCGGATCCGGAGATCGTCGAGAAACTGATTATAGCGAGTTTCGCAAAGAAATACGGACAGTTTTGAGTTTTCCCTGATCAATTTTGAAGGTTTTTTCGGCTTTTTTTGTTTGTGAATAAACTTTTTGATTGAAAAATTGAAAAAGAAGCCTTCGATTTACAAAACACTTTCAAAAAACAAATAAATTTACCGCCAAACATTTCAAATATCGCTCCCGGAGCACCGCATTCCGTCGTTGCAGCTCTTCTTCTGATACGGAGCTCATCTGATAAGATTGTTTCTTAAAATAAAAATTTTAACTAAAAAAACAGTTAGAGACAGTAAAATGAGTGATTCAGACATTTTTGACACATTGAAAGAAAAATGCAAATGTTATTTTTTTTTTGAAAATTTGAAAAATAAATACAGTGAGATCAGTACATAAGTTATTCGTTGGGCCGTGATTTCAGCTGGACCTTGGAGATTTCCGAGAGCTTCTGCTGGACGATGCCGACCAATTTGTTGCTCTGACCGACGAGACCCGTCAGCTCTCGCACTTTCTCCTTCTGTGTCTGGTCGTTTTCGATCATTTTCTCTTCGACTTCGTCTTCTTGATTGCCAGCGTCGATTGGGAACGAATCGATTAGGATCTGGAGAAAATAGTTTTTTGAATAGGCTATTTTTTTCAAATTTTATGGGAATTTCTCAATCCTCTCATTTTTAAAGGATTTTTGTGAAAAAGGGCTGAATTTTGCAATTTTTGTGCCAAAAATCTCAAACTTTCTCTGAAAAATTGTCAAATTGAAAGATACCTCAATATTCTTGGCCGCCTTGGCAATGCTGGCCGCAAAAATGGCACAATTTGGCTCGTCTTCGAGTTCTTTCGAAATGGCTCCGAACTCGCACGGTGGAGCAGTCGCCTGGAGCACTCCGATCGCATTCGTCATCAATCCGGCCATTTCGTTGATCATATCCTGCAGTTGGGTCATTCGATCCGCCATTTTTGGACTGGAAATGTTTGAATTTGAGAGAGTAACATATAAATGTTGAAATTTAGAAGAATAAACAAATACATAAATAAGGAGTAAGAGTAAAAAGAGGGATTGAACCCTGAAAAACTGAAAAACAAAAAAAAAAGTTTAATCTAAATGTTTATTACATTCTGAAAGAATTGGTGAGAGGCAGAGAAGGGCAGTTTGTAACCGGGTCAATTGGCTAGAAGAACACGAAAATCCTAGTTTTTATCACTATCACTATCACTACTTTTATCCCAAAACCATCGATTCGAAAGCCATCCGGCACGATCCGGAGGCCATATTCGAAGGGAGAGACGGATCTGGACAAGGCCTTCGGGAACGGGTCCAAAGTGTCGGGAATCTGTGGAAGCGGCCGAGTTGTCGCCGAGCAGGAAGACGTGGCCAATTGGAACACGGCCAGAGGGAAGAAGAGGGCTGCTTACTGGCATTGCTTCCTGGAAAAAAGGAGTTTCATTGAAAATCCAAGAGAAATTGCTTACTTTTGCTGCTATCCGCTTGCAGAGCAGCTCCTGAGGCTTTTGCGGATTCAGACACCCGACTATGTCACCAACTCGCACGTTTTTGTTGGCAACGCCTGTGATTTGTTGGTTTTCCCAGCTTCTTTCTATTTTTTACGAAAAAAACTCACTAAATCTCTCGGCGAGCACCAAATCTCCGTCGTGAATCGTTGGGTACATCGACGGTCCACTGCATATCACCAATTCGCCGACATACTTGCTGATACAATGAGCCACGCAATAAAATGCGGCTGCTCCTGGAACAGAAGAGATTTATAGTGTTTTTTGGAAGAAAATTAATAGAAACGTACCTTTAGTGTATCGCCAAACCAGTTTTAGCCCTTTTGGAGCTGTCATTCAGTGTAAAATTATTGAGAAATACGAGTAATTAGTTAATTTTTTCTAGTTCAAAAGCTGCATTTTAAAAATTAAGCTCGAAATCCGCAGTTTGTCGTGGCGGTGTTTGCGTACAAAACACCCGAAAGCGGTGCACGTGACGTGTAATTTCTTCGTCAATTTCGCCAGATTTTTATCTTTTTTCCCGGATTTGACATGTTTCTCGTTGAATTTCACAATAATTTTATTCAATTTTCATTCAATTTCTACTTTCCGTTCTAATAAACGTTATACTTTATTGATTTTTCCCGTTTTCAGTGGGTCGTCGTCAAGTAAACCTTTGCAAAGATGGCGACCAACGGGGTCTACATCGTCATGGGCGAGGCGAATTGCGTCGTTGCCCTGCTCAACAAAGCCAGAAGGTTCGGAAAATCGGAAAATGTAAAAACCAGCTAAAAATCGATATTTTCAGACAATACCAGCTCTCTCATCAAGTTCCAACAGAAGATACCGATCCACTGTTGCGAAATTTCACCGATTTAAAAGAAGTTCTGAATCAGGTAAATAAGACCGAACAACTGTCATGCTAAACGAATCCAGAAGCATTTGAAGGTGGCCGACCTCGCCGATATGAACCCGTTGACCTACTTGTCCCCATTCCTGGATGTGATAAAGGCACAAAACACGAACGGACCAATCACAGAAGCCGCTTTGGCAGCAGTCGCAAAGTTTCTAAACTACGGACTCATCGATGCGAGCAGTATAAAGGCGGCGAACGCGGTCGAGTCGATTGCTTATGCAGTGGTTCACACCAAATTCATCGGCGGAAAGAGCACGGGCAGTGATGAATGCGTTCTGTTCAAGATTCTTCAGGTTTGTTGATCAATCCATCAAATGTACATGCTTCTTTGTTCCAGGTGCTTCGTTCGCTCCTTCTCTCGCCTCCTGGGATCCTCCTCTCGAATGAAGCCGTCTGTGACATGATGCAGTCTTGCTTCCGAATTGTTTTCGAGCAGAATCTCTCACTTTTACTCAGAAAAGTAAGCCCACTCCTCGGGTTTTCCACTATTCAAATGCTTTTAGGCAGCTGAATCGACTCTGGCCGACATGACCCAGTTGATCTTCACCAGATTGCCGACTTTTGTCGAAGACACCCGCCACCCGTACATTCGACAGCTGGCACGTGAAAAATCTCGTTTTCTTGGTCTTAAATCTCTTTTTTCCAGGTAAACCCAACTGAAAAACGTCAGAAGCGCAAGAAGAAGCGTCAAATATCCGCACATGTCGAGCAGAAAATCGAGAAAACCGAAGAGGAAGAGACCGGAGGCACTGCGACGGAATCGACAAAGCTTATGGAGACACCGACGGAAATTGAAGCGGAAGGAGCCAAATTGGGTGAGATTTTCATATTTACTTTTCTGAGAACTCTGGGAAACGTTCAATGAAGCGTGATTGCCATCAGTAATCAATAAAAAGTTCCATTAGTTCCAGGCTATGATGTTGTGCTCACCACCGACCCTCCAATCGATTCCATAACAAAACCCGACAAAACTGTTGATGAACTCAAAAAAGAAACAGTTTCCGAGGGCGACGAAGCGGATTCAGAATCAGAAGGCGGCGACGAAGAGAGAAGACCACATGCGGGACTCCAACGAGAGATCGTCTCGGATGAAGAGGATCCGACGGCAGAGGAGATCCTCGGAGGGGAGGAGAAGCTTCCGTACGGACTGCCGTGCTGCAGAGAACTTCTGCGCTTCCTGATAGCCATGATCAACCCGCTGGATCGTCACAACACCGAATCGATGGTCGTGCTGGGACTGAATCTTCTGATTGTTGCCCTTGAAGCCGTCGCGGACTTCCTACCGAACTACGATGTTCTGATGCCACTGATCAAGGACAACCTGTGCAGAAGTCTGCTCCAGCTGCTCGACACCGAAAAGCTTCCAGTCCTGGCTGCGACGAATCGCTGCTGCTTCCTGCTGTTCGAGTCGATGAGAATGCATCTGAAGTTCCAGTTGGAGAGCTATTTGAAGAAGCTGCAGACTATTGTGCTGTCCGAGAAGAATCTTACAAACAGTGGAACGGAGCAGAAGGAGATGGCACTGGAGTCGCTCGTTCAGCTGTGGAGAATCCCTGGACTCGTCACGGAGATGTACCTGAACTTTGACTGTGATCTCTACTGCGGGTTAGTGTTTCAGCATTTCTGTATTTTGAAAACTGATGTTTTCCAGAAACATCTTCGAAGATCTAACAAAGCTTCTCGTCGAAAACTCGTTCCCCACTCTCGGAGGCCACACGGCTTCTCTTCTCTCCCTCGATGCCCTCCTCGTCGTCATCGAAACAATCGAACACAATTGTGAGGATCGGGAGAACGGAAGAAGTTCGGAAACCGGAGAAAACAAGGACTTGAAGAAGCTAGGACTGCCGGTTCTGAGTGGATACGACTGCGGAAAGAAGATGGTCAGTCAGCCAGAACCCGAGAAGCTTCTTCCATCTCCGATCCCCCAACCAGCTGCTCTGCCGTTCCGATCGAATCGACATGCCGCTTCGAACAATCTGCCGTCTATGACAGAAGTCATTGATCAGAAAAAGCGGAAGAGACTCATCGCCGAAGGAACCGAACTGTTCAATCAGAGTCCGAAGAAAGGAATCGCATTTCTGAGGGAGAAGGGAATCCTGGGACACGACGAGAAGAGCCTGGTGGAGTGGCTCCGGACGAATCCACAGCTTGACAAGAAGGCCATCGCCGACTACATCTGCAATCGGAAACACGCCGAAGTGCTGAAAGCCTTCGTGAAGAGCTTCCCATTCGAGAACACCCGTCTCGACGTGGCCCTTCGGATGTTCCTCGAGACATTCCGACTTCCGGGAGAATCCGCAGAGATCTCGCTCGTCATGCAGCACTTCTCCGATGAATGGTACACTGCCAACAACGAACCGTTCAATCACGTCGACGCCGCCTTCACCCTCTCCTACGCAATCATCATGCTCAACGTCGATCAGCACAACCCACAGGCCAAGAGAAATCAGCCGCCGATGACCGTCGACTGCTTCAAGAGGAACCTCTCTGGAACCAACGGAACAAAGGACTTCGAGCCGGAGATGCTGGCGGAGATGTACCTGGCGATCAAGTCGGAGGAGATTGTGATGCCCGCAGAGCAGAAGGGAACTGTCAAGGAAGACTACATGTGGAAGGTGCTGCTGAGAAGAGGAGAGACCGCCGAGGGCACGTTCTTCCACGCTCCGAACGGATGGAATGACCACGACCTGTTCGCAGTGTGCTGGGGTCCTGCTGTGGCAGCCCTTTCCTATGTCTTTGACAAATCGGAGCATGAGCAGATACTTCAGAAGGCTCTGACGGGCTACCGGAAGTGCGCCAAAATCGCTGCGTACTACGGCATGAAGGAGGTGTTCGACAACCTGTGCATCCATCTCTGCAAGTTCACGACACTCACTTCGATGCGTGACGGAGGAGCCGACGACACTCTGGATCTGCAGCGTCATCGATCCATGGTCGACGTGTCTTCCGGAGCATCTGCTGGAGCCCTCGGAGGCATTCCGAATCATTCTCCTGAAGTGGTGTCGCTGGCGTTCGGAGAGAATCACAAGGCTCAGATTGCTACTCGAGCCCTCTTCGATTTGGTTCATGAGAACGGAAACATTCTGAGAGAAGGATGGAGAAACCTGTTCGAAGTGCTCCTTCAGCTGTTCCGTGCTCGCCTCCTGCCTGCAGATATGGTTGAAGTCGAGGATTACGTCGACGAGAAGGGATGGGTCAGCATCCAGCGAATCCATCAAAAGGAGATCACCACTGCTCGCAGCGACACTGGCCTTCTCTCGTGGTTCGGACTTGGTGGCGGAGCGTCGGAAGCGGATCGGAGAAAGCCGACGCAGGAGCAGCTGAGCGCCATGAAACTCGCTTCGCAGATCATCGCCGAGTGCCGACCATCGCAAATAGTCGCGGATAGCAAGTACCTGACGAGCACTTCTCTTGCCGAGTTGCTCAGTTCTATCGCTGCGAACAGTGCGATGATTGTGGATCAAGCAGAACCTCAACAGAAAGCAGCAAGTCTGAGTGGAGAGGATGAGGATGCACTGGTCTTCTACCTGGAACTCATCATCGGAATCACTCTGGAGAACAAGGATCGACTCCCGCTCGTCTGGCCCCACGTGCGTCGTCATCTCGAATGGCTGCTGTCCGCCAGATTTGGAAGATGTCCGGTGCTCGTCGAGAGAGCCGTCGTGGGCCTTCTCCGCGTCGCCAACCGTAACCTGTTCCGTGACAACACCGTCTCCGACGACGTGCTCCATTCCCTTTCGATGCTTCTTCGTCTCTCGCCCAAAGCCCTCTTCGTGTTCAGCCGACAAATCGCCTTCGGACTCTACGAACTCATCCGAGCCAACGCTGCAAACGTGCACAAAAAGGAGCACTGGGCGGTTCTTTTCGCTCTTCTTGAAGCTGCCGGAGCAGCAGTCCTTCCGGATGATTACGTGATGCAGCCGCAGCAGTTGAAGGTCGGAGAACCGCAGAGAAACGCGTATTCTGATGTGGAACAAGTCTCCGGGAGATCGGGACTCGAGGAAAGAGCTTACACTTCGGAAGGAGAAGAAGGCAGAGGAAGAAGGTACGATTCTGCGAGTGACATCGAGAGTCGAGTTGATTCTGCTGGATCTCTGATCGGAGGAGCATCTCAAAAACAACCGGCCGACTGGATCCATCTGGACCACAAAGACGCCGCGAAGGCCACTGAAGAAGCCCTCCGAGCTCTCGGAGCCACCAGTCACAAGAACAACTTCAACAGAGGATCCCTAGTCCTCAGAACCGGATTGGGAAGACACGAGCCAGCGGCGTTCCTGAAGGTGTGCGAGTGTCTGGCCTTCTTGCTCCGCGACGCTGTTCACGTGACTCCGGACAACTTCGAGTCGAGTCTCCAATGCCTTCGGACGATGGTTGAAGCGAGTCTGGACGGAGGATGCTATGCAGCTGGACCTCTCAGTGGAGACGGGCAGAACAGACTGAGAAGTACGGTGACGGAGGAGAGGACCAAGAAGCATCATCACCATCACGGAAAGAAGAAGGATTTGTCGACGGACGTGGCAGAAGAGGCGGAAGAGAGCAGGAACGAGGAACAACAGCTCACAGCCAACTATCAACAAATGTCACTTCATCTTCTCGACCTGTGCTCCCAACTTCACTCACAGACCCCTGCGATATTTGCCAAGTGGGCTCAGATGGAGGGAAGCACCGACCTGGCGTCCGTCTCGTTCATCTGGACCGACATCTGGAGACCGTTGCTTCAGGCGATGGGACGGTTGAGTTGTGACTGTAGAAGAGGTGTCAGGGCAGCTGCACTGACGCATTTGCAGGTGAGTCTATTCACTTCTGGAGAACTTCTTAAATCCACTTTTCCAGAGAGCCTTCCTCCCAGCCAACATGGCAACCCTTGGAGCCGCCGAATGGCAGTCTTGCTTCGGAGAAGTGCTCTTTCCCCTGCTCACCAAACTTCTCGAGCCCTTCTCCCAAATGGACCCCATCGGAATGGAGGACACGCGTGTCAGAACCCTTCAGATCGTCGCCAAGACCCTTCTAAACCATCTCTCGGCCCTCTCGGCCCTCCAATCGTTCCCTGATCTCTGGATGCGTCTTCTCGACTACATGGAACAGTATCTTCGTGTCGACAGCTGTGGAAATCTGAACGAAGCAGTACCGGAGTCACTCAAGAACATGCTTCTCGTCATGGACAGCACCGCCATCTTCGCCGCCATTCCAGGCCTGTACGAGATGACGGTGGAACGGTTGAATCGGGTACTCCCGCAGCTGATCAAGGACACCATTCCGAGTCCACCACAGCCAAGAGGAGCTGAGGTTCAGCAGGTTCAGCAGGTTCAGCAGCAGCACGGTCAAGGACTCGAACCCCCGGCAGCCACGTCTTCAATGTCTTCTGAATCCAACCAAATCGCCACTTCTGCTTCTGACTCCACCACCTCCTCAACTTCATCCTCTACTGCCCCGCCACTTGTGACGTGTCCCGAGGTCACTGCTCCGATTCCGATTCAACAACCGCCAGTTCCACTGGTAAGTGTTTTTTTCATAAAACTATCGAAAATCGACCCATTTTTCCAACAATGACTAAAAAAATGTCAAAAGCTGGCCTGAATAGCTTTCTTCCAGACCGAAGTGATCGTCCACTCGGGACCCACCTCTCCGATCGGCTCTCCACCTCAAACTGCCCCGGCTCAAGAAGTTCCCAGTCCTCCACAACAACAATATCAGTACCAGCACCCCCACTACCCACCACAACAGTACCAGAACTACCAGTATCCCGTTGACCCAGCCACCCAGTACCAGCAACAACAGTACGCCTATTCGCCAGAAGCCGCAGCCTACTATCAGCAACAGTACGCTCAACAGCAGCAACAGTATGCTGAGCATTACGGTAAGAGTGGTTGGAGTTCTGAAGGTTACGGTAGACATTTCAGCTAATCAATATCAGCAGTATCAACAGCAACAAGCAGCACAGCAGCAACAACAGGCGCAACAGCAAACGAATCCGACGGTTCATGGACAGGTTAGTTCTTTGTCTCCTGAAAAAATCAGTTTCTGTTTATCATTAGAGCACACTTCCATCGTTTCAGTACTCGGTTGCAAACCCGCTTCCCCTGCCGACCCAGCCCCAGTCCTACCACCCAATCGTGGCACCATCGGCCAACAGCGCTTTTTCACAGGTCTACTCGACATCCCAAACTGTGAGTTACTTTTTTTTGTTCATTTTCTCATCAGTTCCCGTTTTCAGAATATCGCATCGCCAGCCACGTCTCAAGAATCGCCGTACTTCACTCCGATTCCCTATAATCCGTCGAGCCCGCCACAGAATCAGTAGAGAAAGTCTTCTGAATCCCCCTTGAAATATTTATTCGCCTCCATTTAACTTATTGTTTCCATGAGTTGTGATATACGATTTCTCCGTTTTTTTTTTGTAATTTTTTGAAAAGAGAAAAAGAAAATAGTCGATAACACTGGGTTAGAGTTGATTTTCTCCCTATTTCTACTGCTTTTCTGTAATTACAGCGCCTCCATTTATTGGGTTTCCTGTCTAGAAAAAAATCAATAAAAGTTAAAAATAAGTCGCTTTTCCTCGAAACTCTACTCTTCCTTTTCAGAGTCATCACTTGGAACCGTCAAAAATTAAATGTAACTTTGTGAAAAGAAATGGACATTTTTAGATTTTTAAAGTTTATTTATAAAAGAAAAAACAAATACAATGAAGGAATGGTACAGAATACAAATAGGACATTGAATTCTTATTAGAACTAATTAGTTTCTGGATCTCTTGGCACTCGGGCCATCCGACTCGAAGCGTCTCTTCATCTGATTCTTCTTCGCCGCGAATCTCTCCTTCCACACGACCATTATCAGCTTATCATCGGTTATCAGCACACTCGCCAACTTGCCGTCTTGTCTCTCGATGTCCACAGCAGCAGTCATGTCGATTCCATTGATCACTGCATCACGTCTTTCCGCATCGTACTTCTCGGCATTGCAACTGCTGATAATGACTCCAGCATCCCAGTGCCTATCAGCTC
>LR539388.1:25685-83094 GCA_900536315.3 Caenorhabditis becei
GAGAGATTCGCGGCGAAGAAGAATCAGATGAAGAGACGCTTCGAGTCGGATGGCCCCAGTGCCAAGAGATCCAGAAACTAATCCGTTCTATTAATAATTCACTGTCCTAATTGTATTCTATACCATTCTTTCATTGTATTTGTTTCTTCTTTTCCCAAATAAACTTCAAAAATCTAAAAAATCTTCATCTACCATGGCACAAATCAAAATCTCAGCCTTACACAGACCTTCTTGTTTTTCGTCTCCAAATTCACCTTTTCTGTCTTTTCTCAGCTAGGGTCTCACCACGATCCTCAAAATCCCCCTGCAACTTCGCTCTTTTCCCTTCCTTGAGCTACATTTCCCAAAAAAGCCATCCATCGTCCCCTAACTTCTCCCCTGCTGTTTGATGTTTTCTGCCGTCCCCCGCGGGGCGTGTCCTCGAAAAAGTGTAATTCGAAAAGATGTGAAACTGGCCCCCTCTCTCTCGCTTCTTTTTGTAATATATCCGATACTCTTTCGCTCTTTTTCCCCCCAATTTTGTTTGCGACTTGCCTCGAAACGAGCTGATTGCGTGACTCGTCCCGTCGGTTCTTGGTCCTCTTTGGTCTCTCCTTCCGGATGAGTTTCTCTCTCTCTCTTGGCCCCAATCACGCAACTATTATGAAATCGTTGCCCTTGCTCCGAGGACAATTTGGAGCAGGAGAAGCATGTTTTGTCATACATGACTGCGTTTTTCTTTCTTTTTCTTTTTGAATGGAAAAAAGGAAACGAGGAAGAAGAAATAGGAGGGTAAGTTTGCAGTAAACTCTTTCGTTTCGAGACCCACAACCCCTGAAAATATGTTTTTGAAGACCCTTCTATACAGCTACAGTAATCTTCAAAGGCGCGTAGCACATTTTGTGTTTAGGGTCTTAAAGCGAATTCTATTTTTTCTCAAGTAATACAGGAATTGAAAGTTCGTGGCAAGACCCATTTTCAAGAATATTTTCCAGATTTTCCGATTCCCAAACATCCATCAGATCACAAGACTTTCCCTGTTTTGTTTTTTTTCTGTGATGAGAAATTTCCGAAAAACGGAAGACCGGCTGCTGCGCAGAGGTCATTTCGTCAATATTTACCCATTTTTCGAATGTTTTTTTTCCGCGATTTTCTCATTCATTCGACCCTTCGGATGTCCAGTTGTTTTGTCTATTTTTGGAGAAATCGTTTCGTTGCATGCTACAGTAATCTTTAAAGGCGCATTACACATTTTGTTCAGGCGGGTCTCACAGCGATTTTTGTGTTTTTGAACGAATTCTAAAGTTTTTTGAACGTGAATATTCAGGAAAAAAAAGAAAAATATATTCCGAGAATAAAAGAAACAAAAAGAAGGCAACTGAAGAAAATACTGAAAAATTCTGAAAAATCGGTTTGTGTCAAGTCGGTGTGTGCGTGTTTTCGTGTGTCCCCCATCCGAAATTCTCCCCATTTTTTCGCTTCGTTTGAGAGTGGGCGGAGCCTATATTTTTGGTTCGTTAGGAGACCTCACTCTTTTTTCTCGACAACATGAAAATAAATTCTTTCCGGCAAGCTCAGGCTCACTTTTTTCTATATTTTTTTTCGAAAAAAAAAGAAAGAGAGAATTCTCGAAGGCTCGTCGCTAGTTTTTTCATTAAAATTAAATAAATTATTTAATAGCGACTCTAACGTTTCGAAATGAAAGTAAATTAAGCAATTTTGAGCAATTATGCTGACCAAGCTCAAAGTCCAACATACCGTAGTCCCTTTGACAGAAGGACATCGAGTTTTAGCTCGTAGATTATCCTCGAAAAGATTTTTCTCCACATTCAAATAAATTTTTTGTGTTAGATGAAGGTCTAAACATTAGTTTTGTAGTTGAACAAAATCACTGAAACATTTTTTGAAACGGAGAAAAAAATCGGAGAAAAATGATGACCATTCAGTGACAAAAAATGTTCGCTGCAAGACCCATATTCCAGAACATTGTTGTCCGGTCCAAGTTGTTCTCCGCCCCAAACAACAAACTATACCTCCCGGAGCGCAGCAATTATCCGTGTCTGCGTCTCCGCGAAACACACACTCTCTCCACTTTCGTTTTAATTGCCTTCCTTCGTCTGACTTTTTCGTGACTTTTTTGTCTTTTCATTTGGCGTTTGAATGCGGCGAATTAGAAGCTTCAAACGAAACTTTAGTCACTAACCATCTTTCTCAGTAAGTGCGCTCCAGTGAGAATTGGTAAATTTGAATTTTTAATTCCGCAGAGTACATCTAAACCGACCAGACACAATTTATTTGCAAATCGTCCCGTGACGTGGAAGGGGTTTAGAAATTGAAGCTAATTCGATTTGAAGCAGCCAGAAAAAGCTTTTAGGAAAAGTGGATTCCTTCTCTTTCACTTCCTTTTTGTTTTCGTGTCGAGACCCAAACTGTATTGGGTCTCGAAACGAAAGTTGTGTTGCTGACTCACAAGTGATCATTGTCAAGGTTTTTTGGTATTCTTTCTTCAAGAATACCAAATATTTCTACTTGAAAAGACACTTGACATCAGATTATTGCGAAACGATAGAAGAACAACAAAATGTTCATTGTTGAACATTTTGGGTCTCGCAGCGATCCAAATATTTCAATTTTTTTGTTTTTTTCAACGGAGCGCACTTGCATTCATCTCTATGAAAAAACACATTTATGCCCAGAAAAAGCACATTTATTCGCATTTATCCCGCCTCATGACATGTATTTCCGTTGCGCATTCTGTTAGAGTCCACGTATTTTCCAATTACTTTTCTCTCCGAGACCTTATCCTCTATTCATGGAAATTTCTCGAAAAATTGGAAAATTCCCGACAAAAATCCGCGTTGGCGCGTTGGCGTTCAATCCCGTTTCCGATCCATTCAAAACGAAAAAATCCCCTCGACGAGAGAGTGTGTGAAAGCGAGAGACACCAGAGAAAAAGGCATTCCAATGCATTTTTAACAGCTTTTGCCACTGCCTCGTTTTCCATCAAAATTAGCTAGTTTTCTGGTCTCCGGACCGCCTTTCTCGGCAACAAGACACCAAACATTGCCCCACAAAACTCATGTTTCTCGAAAAGTCTGCATTTTTGCGTGACGGTGTTTGCGGACTTGCAGCTACAGTAACCCTCCCTTTCCCATTTCTGAAAAAAAAAACAGGATAACAACCGGAAAAAAGGAGAAAACCGACGAGATTAGTCACATGTCGGGAAAACCGCTCAACCCTGACCGATTCGGTTGACCATTAGTCGATGACGTGGCACTTTTGTGGACAAATACATGTTTGCTCGATGAAACTATTCTCTCGTTTTTCGAATTCGTCCTTGAAGTGACGCACTTGAACGAGAGGACACTCGCAGTGTTCTCGCACTACTTTTTGGTTTTTTTTCGGAGGATTCTCAGTGCAATTTCCCGTCAAATTCAGTGTACTTGGTGTTTGCGGACTTTGCATCATATTTAACGACAATTATTCAAAAGCTTTGAAAAACAGTTCCTACCGTTCTCTTATCACTTTCCCTTATCAAATATCACATTTTTGTTATTTTTCCCACTGTTCCAGCTGACCGAAAACCATGGGAAATCAACAAAAACTGGTATTTCTGATGGAAAAAGTGACGTATTGCTGAAAAAACAGTGATATTAAAACGGACATTTCTCTTCGCTTCGAGACTCATTTCCCCAGAAAATGCCCAAAAACCAACAAAAACATCCATCTCTTTTCGCCCAAAAAAGTTGTCATCCGATAATCTCTGACCCTCGTCTTTTTCTCTGCACTCTCTCGTTTTCCCGTGCTCTCTCGCCCCCATCTTTCCGTCAAATCTTTGAGAAATTATCTCTTTTTTTCGTTTTCTTTTCACAAAACTTTCACTCCTTCCTTTCCTTTTTCTCTCTTGACCTATTCTAGAACTTTCCAGAGCTTCTCCTCAAATCAATCGATAATGTTGTCGTACGTCTCACTCGCCGTTCTCGTCGGAGTTGCCCTGGCTGCCAATGTGGAATCCGATGTGAAAAGCGCCGTGAATGAAGTCACCACGACCAAGGTAAGAGAGCCGCGACGCGACCGCACCGCACATGATTTCAGGACGGAGACACGTACTGCCCGGTCCCATTGGTCGGAACCAAATGCGGAACTTCCTCGATCTTCCACTACTGGAAGTGCTGCGGCGAACTGAACAAGGAGTGCTGCTTCAACCTCCAGGTACCCCCTAGTCCAATGGAGCACACTTGCATCCCTGTTTCAGACCTGGGTCTGGGTCACCCTCGCCCTCTTCGGAGTCATCTTCATCGCCTCGTTCGTCATCTCGCTCGTCCGATGCGTCTGCTGCCGCAAGTAATCAATCGATATCCGTTCTAGCTTGATTCTCACCCCCAATTATGTAGCTTTTACCACCCAATCGAACTCATTCTTCCCTCCATTTTGCAGTTACTCTCCCTATTTTTTTCCAGTTTACAAAATGGCTCAATAGCTTCGTTTTCTTAGCCAATCTCTTCAAAAAAATCGAATTTTATTCCACTGAATCGCTTCTATGTCACATGCTTCAAAAGTATTCATTCACAAGGTTTTTGTTTATTTTGCTAATAAAAAATTCAAAAATTCAAACAAAAAATCTTTTAGGCTTGGCGGCACGGCGTGTTGAAGCGCACCATGTCAGCTAGCGCGCTCTATCGCTAATGAATTTCTTTTAGCGGCAATTCAAAATTTCAATTATGAAAATGTTTGGATTTTTGTGAAAAATTGTTCCTGACCGGTTGAGAAATATTCAAAACTCAAATTTTTTTTGAAAATATCCTGGTTTTGTAGCTTTTCCCGTCGAATTCCGTGTACTTCTCAGACATTTTCGTATTTTTTTCCAAATTACGGTGCGCACTCCGCAAACACCGCGACGCCAGAATGCACACTTTTCGTAGGATTGAGGAAATTTAATTAAAAAATGGGACAAATGGATTACGGTTTTTGCTTTCGTGGCGAGACCCATTTCGCTGCGTAGCGACTCAACCAAGAGCGCACTTGCCGACTCGGTACGCTTCAACATGCCGTGGGCGGGAATTCAAATTTTTCAGATTTTCAGGACTTTTCGAAATATCGGAATTTTTATTTAGGCCAACTCTAAAAATTGGGTCATGAAATTTGTTCGAGGTACTATTGGGACCCAATCCTGACACAAAAAATTTATTTCAGATTTTTGGCGCGAATCCAAAAAAAAACTTGAGAAAACCTCCAACTAGATCATTTCAAAAAGCTCGGCTCCTAATCAGTTAGTCCCTTATCAGCCCCTTATCAGCCCCTATCAGTCCCTTATCTTCCACGAAGATCTCCTCTAATCAGTGCCTTATCTCACTGATTATCTCTCCCCTCTGCTAATCAGTCCCCTTCCGAACTGATACCAACCATTCCCTCGGACCTCTCCCGAGCATCAACCGTCTCTCTGCCTTCTTCTCTTCACTCTCGCCGTCTACAAGCATGCTCAAACTGAAACTGCTGACACTGTGCGTCCTCGTCTGCTCCGTCGCCTACGTGCTCTCCGGATCCAACGATGGAGGAGCCGGCTCAGCCTACGAAAAGGTGGCGAATGGGGACGTGAAGTCTATCATCACGCTGGAAGGAGATGTGAAGTGCGGTCCGAAAGGAGACGTCGACTGCGGCTCCGGATCGTTCGCCCACTACTACGCGTGCTGCGGAGCCAACAACGCCGAGTGCTGCTTCGCCCTGCAGGTACGGGTCTCGAAGCGATCTCTACAGTAACCCTGTTGCAGATGTGGGTCTACATCACGATGGCGCTGATCACTGTGATCTCGCTCATCTCGTGCATCATCTCGCTCATCTGCTGCTGCTGCAAGAAGTAGGAAGATCGAAGGGGAACAGGAAGACACTCGTAATCAACATTGAACATTTCTTTGTATTTTAAAGGTTTTATGAATTGGATTGATTTGTGTAAAGAGTGAATAAAGGTTTTTGGAAAAGTCAGGCCCGGGAATTCAAACTCCCGCCAGCACACCAAATCAGTTTTGGTCTCGAACATGTGGAAATCGTTGTTGTGTGTGGCTCTGCTCGCCCGTACCGCCCATGGTTCTCGAAAAGTGATCCGATTTGTCACGACGAGAGTTTCTTCTTCTTTTGGCAAGCCACCGACGGCAAGAAACAGGGAAACAGTACTTGTCCGACCACTTCACCGTTCACTTTCAGGTAGCCGCGACGCGACCGCAACGCGCCGCAAGTTCTCATGAAAAGCGGTCCTCAAAATCTTATCAGATTATGAATTATGTGATCACAGGTATCTTTGAGCACCTATCACACTATCAGAAGCTTGAATGAAAGATGATAGGCTAATATCAAGTGATAAGTAATCGTATTCCTATCACTACTTCCTTTGCCCCATTCAGAACAGAAAACTCTGTGGAAGCCTTCAGTGACCAATGTGATCGAAGCTATCATAACGTTCTTATCACACTATCAACTCAATAAGAAAGCTGATAAGTTGCTATCACCTGATGAGTATTCTCATCCCTTCCATCCCCTTCCAGCTGTCCCCTTCTTCACACTTGCCCCAAAAACGTGAAAAAAATTTTTTACACGCTGACCCTCACCTATTTTTCTACTTTTACAGGCTGGATTTTCAAAAAATTTTCGCGCCTGCGGCGCACGATTTTTGAATCTCAATTTCCTACAATTGCGCACTGCTGGACACTGTGTTTTTGCCTTCTAGGCCGTATAAAACGGCCAGTTTTACTTGTAACAAGCTAAAATTTTGCACGGAGATGCTTTAGGGCCTATACAGGCTGGAAAACAAGTACGCAGGCTGGCTTTTTTGTTTTGGCCGATTCCCGTCCAAACGTGAATTTCAGTTATGACAAAATGACGTTTCAGTGCAAAAATTCACGTTTGAGCAGAAGTCGGTTCAAAATAGTTCGATTGAGCTGGGTCTTGGATATGTTTTAAACACCCATTAGGACCACCCACTCACAAAAAACTTTCATATCGGTCTACTAGGAAAGCCGCACCACCGACTGAAAGTTATTTTCGAGAGCGGCTCCAGAAGAAAATTCACGTTTGGATGGGAATCGAGTTGTAAGAATTTGCCAGCCTGCGCACTTCAAATCCAGCCTGTACACACTCTAATCTATCTTTTCATAACGTCAGACCCTCAAAAAGTCTAATCTAGGCCCTGAAATGGACCATTTTTCCAAAAGGAGATGCCGCGTTGCACACCGTCTCAGCGCACCAATGAGCTTGCGGCCGCGCCGCCACCGCGCATGTCTACCGCATCCACCTCATTAATTAGAACGGCGTCGGTGGCGCAGTGGCGCGAGGCGCCGTGTGGTTCCAGGGGCAATGGTTCGAAAGCTGTTTCCTCAAAAACTTTTTGCAGGCTGGCTTTTTGGGGAAAATATTTTTACAGTGTGACTTTCACAAGTTGGGGCAAGTGTGCCCTTCTTCCGTTTCCCACACTCTCCCTCCATTGTTTCAGACAAGGCAACATGGACAAGGGGAGACACGTGTTCATTCCCACGCGTTCCCTTGGAAACTACAGTAACCCCGCCCCTACAGTAGTCCCGCCTCGCTTTCCAGAACCCCAGTCATTCGGACATTCTGCTCTCATCGAGACTGGTGACCTGTTTTCGAGCTCTGCCAAAAATCATCATGTCTTCCGCCTGTGCCGTGTCCAAAAACTCTGTCGAGAAGATCCGTCGTGAAGCCCTTGCTTCCAAGATTGCCGAGCTGAAGACCCTGCTGCGTCCCCCCTCCTGGGATCGTTCCCGGATCAGTATTCTCGAACTGGCAGTCCGTGTCCTCACCGGCACGATCCTCAACACCCCTTCCAATATGAAGATCATACACCCGATGAACCGCCGCGTGTACAAGAAGGATCACGAGAAAGGAAGACGCAACAAGGAAGCGGCTGCTTACAACGAACTCAAGAAGTACATCATGGACAAGCAGCTTCCAGGATACGGATCCCGACTGGATAAGGTCTCCATCCTGACCATCATCGTCAACCACCTCCGATCGACTTCAACTTCCACTTCACCGTCTTCTTCTTCGTCGGTTCCTCCACTTGTCCCCTGAATCCTCCTTCCACTGACACCTCCATCGTCTTCATCGTCGTCTCCATCAGCTCCACTGTCTGCTCCAGCCAGCTCATCAGGCCCATGAAGAATCCGACGAGGAAATCGACGTCGTCGGCCTATAACCTCTCATTCCCCCTTCCCATCTCCTGTTCCCCCTCTTTTACTCTAACTTTCGAACATTCCATGTCAAATTCAAATTCCCCCCGTTTTCCATGTCTTTTTACAGCTTCATTGTTTTGTAATAATGTTCCGAGTTGTTCTAATAAACCAAAAACCACAATTCTTCCAAATTTTGTTACAATTTCCACTTCGAAATTCCCATCCCCCTTTTATTCGCCACACTTTCTCGTGGACACCTTAAAAATGAATGAAATTGTTATCATCACTGATAACACTGAAAAACTGCAAAAAACGTCAGCCCAATGCGGGGCTCGAACCCGCGACAACCAGATTAAGAGTCTGGTGCTCTACCGACTGAGCTAACCGGGCCCGACAGCATGCGAAACGCACGGCACTCAAATAGTGGTGAGACGGCACGCAGCCGACAGTTGCTTTTCCTTGATCCTGGGCCCCAAAGTACCTAAACTGTTCCTCTGAGTCGTCAACTTCATCGAAGGCGTCGAGCGAAAAACCGATTGTCGCGGCAAGAAAAACGAAATTATTCCAAAGAAGAAGTTACAGTAATCCGTATATCAATGACAAGTCAATTTTCAGAAAACATACAGTAAAACTGCATTGTTTTCGCTGCAAGACCTGCCAATCTAAAACCCAAGTGTTTATTTTTCAGAAAAGGTAGACGTCAAGTTCAAGTTCCTCGTGCTCTTCGTCTCTTATCACTTCTTGCAGCAACAGCACAAGAGTCCGGCGATGGTCGAGATGATCGAGATGAGGGTGATGACTCCGAGAGTGATGTAGACCCACAGCTGCAACAGGATTACTGTAGCGGTCGCTTCGAGACCCGTACCTGCAAAGCGAAGCAGCACTCGGCGTTTCCGCTGCCACAGCAGTCGTAGTAATGCGCGAAGGATCCTCCGTCGCACTTGGTTCCGACGGTCTTGTTCGTCTTCTTGTCGATTCCTTTCTCCGGACACCAAATCTCTCCCTTGATTGCCACCACCGCTTCGTAGTCCCCGTTTTGGACAGCGTTTTTGGCGGCACCAGTTCCTCCGGTTCCTCCATCGGAAATCACGAGAGCGACGAAGAAGGCGGCGGCGAAGCACAGCGAGAAGAGTTTCAGATTGAACATGCTTCTACCTGGGAAAGAGGATTCTGAAGGCTGATTCAGAAGAGACGACTCACTTGTGAAGGCGTTCCGATCGGGGGAATGTGTTCAGGAAAATCGAAGGAGAGGAGAAAGTTTTGGAAACTGACACGGGCGGTCGTCTTTTTTCTGCGGTTCATGGCCCGGTCGGTGGTGTTACGTGAAAACTGATAAGCCGAAGGTCACGTGGAAATTCTGGGAGAACTCAAAAATTTGAATTGCCGCTGGAATTATTATCGGTGCATCTGAAAAACTGCCGCTCGCATTCGAAATTTCAAATTGACGCGCACGATATCTCGCAGCGAAAACTACAGTAAGACGGGCATTTTTCAGTGTTTTTAGGCTGTTTTCGAGTAAATTGTTGTCAGAAATTCGAAAAAAGAAAAAATTGTATTCAAATACAGTCGGGAAATCTCAAAAACAGCCCAAAAACACTGAAAAATGCACGTCTTACTGTAGTTCTCGCTGCGGGATATCGTGCGCGCCAATTTGAAATTTTGAATGCAAGCGGCAGTTTCCTGATGCAACGATGATATCACTTTGCATTGGAGCACACTTGCTGACCCATGTTATTCTCTAAAACCCCATTTGTTATTCCAGTCCCTTTCTCGTCGAAAGTGCCATTGTGACCCGCTTATTCATGATTAAAGGGGGTTATTACAATGCCAGAATTGACCTCGAGAATACAGTGTCGAGAGGGAAGAGACGCAGACACGCACAGCTGATTGTGACTAATTATACGAAAGAATAGAGGGGGGCAGAAGCCGCCTCTTCCCCCCCCCCTTTACAATTACCAGCTTCGCCTCGAAATGTGTAACATTCCTCACCTTTTTCGCCTTTGTATTTATTCCATTTCTTTTCCAGAAAACATAAAAAAAATGGTTTCGTTTTAATGTTTTCCCGTTTTCCGCAAGTACAGTAATCATTCGTTTCGAGACCCAGCTGCCTCGGAGACAGGTGATTCTCGAGGCCAATTCGGCCCATTTTGACCACCTGTTTTCCTGGTTTTAATGCACTTTCACTACCACATGCTAGGCTCGGAATCGGCCGTTTTCTAGTGAATTCTTGACGATTTCTGACCAACTTTTTTCAGAAATTTTGCGAATCAAAATTTTGATTTACATGTTCATTTATTTTCCCAAAAAATATTTTTAAATAAAATAATAATACAGCTTCGGTATCGATTGTGCATCATTTCCGTCCGTTTTTCTTGCCGCAACAGTCGGTTTTTCGCTCGACGCCTTCGATGAAGTTGGCGACGGCCGGGATGAATTGGAACAGCCAGAAGACGAACGACAGGCACACTGTGATCATGAACCATGCCTGCAGATATTCATCACGACGTGTTGAAGTGTACCGAGTCAGCTAGCGCGCTCTATCGCTAATTAATTTCTTTTAGCGGCAATTCAAAATTTCAATTATGAAAATGTTTGGATTTTTGTGAAAAATTGTTCCTGACCGGATGAGAAATATTCAAAACTCAAACATTTTTGAAAACATCCTTTGCTTTTCCCGTTGAATTCAGTTTACTTCTCAGAAATTTTCGTATTTTTTTCAAACTACGTTGCGCACTCCGCAAACACCGCGACGCCAGAATGCACACTTTTCGTAGGATTTCCAAAAACTAATTTAAAGATGGGACAAATGGATTACGGTTTTTGCTTTCGTTGCGAGACCCAATTCGCTGCGTAGCGACTCAACCAAGGGCGCACTTGCTGACTCGGTAAGCTTCAACACGCCGTGGCACAAGAACTTGCGGCGCGCTGCGGTCGCGTCGCGGTTACCTGAAACTGGACGGTGCAGTGATCGGAGACATCGTACGGACTGATTCCTTGTTTCTTGCCGTCGATAGCTTGCCAAAAGAAGAGGAAACTCTCGTCGCGACAAATCGGATCACTTTTCGAAAGCCAATATCCATGGGCGGTACGGGCGAGCAGAGCCACACACAACAACGATTTCCACATTTTCGAAAACTGATTTGGTGTGCTGGCGGGAATTTGAATTTCATAGTGGCAAAGGTCACGTGGAAATTGACTTGTCCTTGTTTCTCCTGATAAACTTTGTTATCAGTGGAGTCTTTAGAATCTGTAGAATCTGTAGAATCTGCAGAATCTGCAGAGTCTTCAGAATCCAGAATCCCAACATATGCCAATATCTAATAAATCATGACAAATATGGAAAACAATGGCGTTTTTCGTCTTGTCGATCAACTAGTTTTTTCCCAGTTTTTCTTGCCTCATAATCGCCCATTATCTTCTCGTTTTTCACACTTATCCCCTTCTCTTTTCGAATGCCTTTTCCTTCCTCACCGCCCGTTTTTTCCGTTCGTTTCGCCTTCGAAAAACTGACGAAATTGGGGGGATTTCAAGTGCAAAAAGCGAGTTTTCGAAATGTGGCAGAATGGTGTTTGAACGGATATAGAGAGACTTCTTTTCGATGAGTTTTCACTTTAAAAGTACGATTTTCACGACAATTATCTTTTTCTTCAAAGATCTTTTGATTTTCTGTTGTATTTTTGCGAAAATTTCCGCTTAAAAAATGAAAGAATTCAAAAATCTATTGAAGATTACTGTAGCAAATTTAAAGGCGCATGCCGTTTTTTTGTACGCGGGTCTCGCCACGATATTCTGTATTTTTGCAAAAACAGCGGAAATTTGTACAAACAGCAACAAAAACTAATAGAAAACCCTCACACACCAGTTTCCTTCGCATTTTTTGGCATTGTTTGCATTCCGAATAAGTCGTTTAAAGAAGGCTTAACGAAAGGGTCAAGTGCTTGACTCTCGCCTTCTCTGCCCATTTCGCAGGCGTTTTTCTTGATATTAAACAGTCATTTATTTGATTTTTCGCCGGAAATTTGAGGTTACTGTAGGTCATGAACTTTGTCCCGTTCCGAATGACGTATCATATATAAACCCTCGAGAAATCCAGAAAATCCAGAATTCATTGAATATCCATTGCTCCTGGAGAGAATCAAAAGTTCCGTGTTCTGGATGTCTGCGTCTCTCACTTGGGCACACTCTCTCGTCGGATTCTTGTTTGTTCCGATCATTGTTCGCATTGTTTGTGAGCATGGAAAGAGGCAGAAAGAGATACTTATTCAAATATTTTGAAAGAAAATGGGAAAAAGGGGGGAGAGAACACTGAATTATTACCTGACATGCACATACTTCCTCTTGTGACGACGGATTGAGAAACTTTTCGATTTTTTCGTTTTTGAATTTGAAACCTTTGTTATTATCGTTGCATCTAAAAATTGCCGCTCACATTAAAAATTTTAAATTGGCGCGCATGATATCTCGCAGCGAAAACTACAGTAAGAAGTGCATTTTTCAGTGTTTTTGGCCTATTTTTGACTTTTTCCGACTATTTTTTAATGAATTATTGAATTTTTCACATTTTCTTACTCAAATTTACTCGAAAACAGCCCAAAAACACCGAAAAAAAAACACTTCTTACTGTAGTTTTCGCTGCGAGATATCGTGCGCGCCAATTTGAAATTTTGAATGCGAGAGGCAACAACGATAATACAAATACGCTAAAAATGGAAAAATTGAGCCCAAGTAGTCTTTCTGTTTATCAAAATCACTCAAAAATCGCTTGAAAAAGCGAAAAAAACCACTGAAGATTCAAAAATACGGTATGTTGCAAAAGCACCCTACCGAACTTCACACTTTTCTCGTTCCCATGTTCCCTTATCTCCCTTATCACTGCCATATCATTATCACATCGAGTATTTCTTCTCTTTTTCCGGTTTCCCACTGATTAATTCCCCCCTAATCTCAAGAGGTCATATCACTGTGTACTCGGATTTCCGCCTCGCAACCTGATTTCTCTGCGTCTCTCACTCCGCAAAACTCTCTCGTTTTTTCTTCTTTTTTCCGTAATTTTTCAATATCACTTATCACTTGATCTTCGATTATCACACTATCACTTTGTTTTCCGCGCGTTATTTCGGAGCATCGTTTGGAACATGTTTTCAGAAAAGCTACAGTAATCCTTGTTTTTCAAAAAAGTCCATTGCGATTTGAATTTTTTGGAATTTTTCCGGTTCTCTCTTCGTGTTCTTCCCGTTTAAAACATGCTAATTCCTCTTATCAACTTTTGCATTTTTATCATTTTTATCATTTTTTATCAGTTGACCAGTTGACTGCCAACCTTGAAAATCACGCGTTTTCCCGATTTCTTTTCTCGAATTTTCGACTTTTCAGCCAAAAAAATGAAGAGAATCCAGGAGATTCAACATAATTTGGAGCGTCTTGCGGAGATGGACGAGCACTTGGAGCACTGTGAAGAGTGGAATGTTGTGGCTCAGGAGATTGTTCAGAAGTTGAGTACGATCCGGAAGGAGATCGAGAGAAGCGCCGTTTCGAGTCCGGTTCTGCTCACGCCGCCTGCTTCTATGGGCTCTGGGAGCATTTATTGTGAGTGGTTTGGTGACCGTTATTTCGGAGCGTCGTTTGAGAGTTTTGTAAAGTTTGCTCAGTAGAGCACACTTGCTCAAAACTAGAGTTCACATTCAAAATTTCAAATTGGCGCGCACGATATCTCGCAGCGAAAACTACATTAAGATTTGCATTTTCAATGTTTTTTACCTTTTTTTGAACGAACGATAATAGCAAATAACCCCTACAGTAATCCTTCCGACAGTTAGATGTGCAGGTCCTTGACTACTGTACTTTCAGCCGACAACTCGACCGGAATCGACAACGTCTACACAGAAGCCGTCGAAGCCTACGACCAGCAGATCTATTCGAGATGTGTCCGGCTCGTCGAATCGGCGAATCGAGAGTCTCCAGTTGACATGTAAGCTGACCGCGACGCGACCGCAACGCGTCGTTCTTTCAGGTGCTTGATCTCTTTGGCACACCATTCGTACGCAGAAATGGTCAATGCGGCGAGTGGATCGAATGATGCGTTGAAGTTTGCCAAATGGTGGGCAGAGTTTCTGGATTCGGTGGAGGCGGGGAGGGGTCACAGTGAGAAGATCGAGTTATTGGACTATGAAGCGGTGGCTTATGAGAGAATTGTCCGGTTGGGAGCAACAGAAGACATCGAGAAGCTCATCGAAGTTGTCGTCAGGAGCTATGAGGTCAGAAATCAGAAAAAATCATATTATTGCAGTCCCGCGACGAGTCACCTGATGGGTCTCGCCACGAAAATGGTTTCTGGCTGAAAAACGGCTTCTGGACAAGGTTTTTTGGCTTTTTCTAATAAAAATGGGTAAGATGACGTGGATCCCATGATTTCCAGCCAAATTCCAGCAGATTCCATCGATTTTCAGTAAAAAACATGAATTTTTGGGTATTTTGCAGTTTTTTTTTACCAAAAACACCTCATTTTCATAAAAAAAACCTGTAGAAACTGCTGAAATTTGGCTGGAAATGATTGAATTTACCCATTTTCATCAGAAAAAGTGTCAAAACCTTCTCTAAAAGCGGTATTTCAGCCAGAAGTCATTTTCGTGGCGAGACCCACCAGGTCGTCGCGGGACGGCAATAATATACTCTAGAAAATTTTCTTTCAACTTTGGAAAATCTCTTTTGTTTTTTAAAACGTTTGTTTCCAGATGGTCACCCTTCTCAACCGTCCTTATCACATCTTATCACTTCAAAAACTGTTCCGTCTTGCCAACGTAATCAGTTCTGAACTGGAATACGGTAAGTCCATCTCTTTTCGCTTCGAGACCCATTTCCCCTTTTTCGCAGACTCTGACCTCTATTCCGATGCGTTTTCCGATGCCAAAACCGTCGTTCTCGGCGGTATTCAAAACGTTCTTCGCGACCGGAAGAAGTTTTCGCAACTCGGAAAATTCAACGAACCGAATATGAAATTGGTGAGTCGGAAAGTGCGCTCTATTGATAATCTGTTTGTTTTCAGTGCGACGAACTTCTCCATCAGATTTTTCAATTTGAATTCGTGAAAAACGACGAGAATTCGTGTCGAGCAATGATGATGTCACCGATTCCGGATGGGCAGAATAACATTGTGATGAGGATGTGAAAAACAAGAAATAATTGGATATAGTGCAATGGAGCGTATTTGCTCACAGTTTATAAAATCTTTTATTCAAAAAGACATTGTCAGAATGCATCAAATACGTGTTTCTCTCGAATTTGTCAGAGTTCAATCCCGTTTTCTTTTTCTGTTCACTCGCATTTCGCAATAACCTAAAAGCCGGCTCTATTCGAAGTGGCAAGCAAGAGGCCGCAATTCGGGCAGTTGTGGTCGATATCCTTGGAGACGTCGCAGCAGAGCACGAACAGAATCGGCCAGCAAAACAGAAATGTGCCAAAAAAGCAAATGAGCCACCAGCAGACGCCGACGTGCGACGTGCACGTTGTCATTATCGTGCTCTGAAGGCAAATCAATACTTTAATTCGGCTCTTTCTCTCGTTCTCTATGCTTTTTCTCGAAGAAAATGCTTCAAAATAATCGCGAAATTGGCTCAATTTCGCCAGTTATTACGAAATCGCTGCGAGACCCGGAGACAATTAGGTGCATGCGCCTTTAAGCTTATGGTAGGCGACGAAATTAAAGTCTCCTAAAAATGTCTCTCTTTCCGCCTAAAATTCTTTAAATTTCCCAATTTCCATCAAGTTTTAAAACTATTTTCCACTTTGAAACTTGATTTCTGTCTTTTCTCAACATTATTCATTGTTTTCATGCATAATCTCGTCAAAATTGCTGCAAAATTTGCTTCAAACGTTTTTCGTTGCGAGGCCCGCTGACAAAAATGAGCGTGCGCCTTTAAACCTGACAGTAACCGGAGCAATCAAAATTCTTTTGTTTTTCCCCAATTTTTCTCCTAATTCTTCGCGAAGCTTCGTCGCAGCTAATTTTTCTTCACATTCTTCTAACTTTCGTTGCATTTCCGCGTTTCTCTCGGGTTTTCGACGTAAAATATCAAATTTTCCGAAAAAAAAATATACCTGACACTTTGGGCAAAACTCCAAAAACGGTGTTTTTATGGGCGTTTCCTAAAATTTTGATTTTACCTTTCTCTATTTACCATGCCGAAACCCACTTTTACAACATGTCTGACAACTTTAACCGGCTGAATAACATGCGGAATCGGGAAATCATCAGGATAAGACATTATCGATTAGTTAAAAAGTTAAAAATACGTAGAGCTCTCTCTCTGTCGAGTGTTTCCACACAAACGAAAACGACTGGCACCGGCCTCTTTGGTTACAAAGTAAAACCCGTGTCAATATTTACTCGGTTTTGGGTCCCTTTTCCTCCCGAAAATATAATGGAGTTGTGATAGACTGGCCACGAGAGTGTGTCACTCGGCAAAGTCGAATTCGTCGGAAAAATTGAAAAAATATGTGATTTTTAACGGTAAACAAGCTTTTCCGCGATCTCGTCGGAAAACTAAATTTGAACTGGCGCGCAAAGGCGCATGCCGGTTGTCAATGGGGCGCGCTTGCCTCAATCATCACCAAGTCGGCATTTTTCGTCGATATCCGCTCATTTCCACCCGCGAAGCGTGCACCCCTCGCACGTTCGTCGCCCGCTTTTCGTTTCTTCGCCACGAATATCGATTTTCGGCGCTTTTCCAGATTCGTCATGGCGCAAGAACTGTTTTTCGAAGTACGGCGCAACAAGTCGCACGTCTATCTGGACGCCGAGGACAACCAGACGGTGCTGGATCTGAAGAAGATGCTCGCCGCCATCGATCATGTAAGTTATCGATTTCTCCCCGCGAGTTCTCACGTCGGTTTTGTTTGAGTTGCAGAACAGCGTGGAGACTTTGGAGTTGTGGAAACTGGACGACGAGGGCCGCAAGACCCAGCTGCTTCACGACACGGCGACACTTCTCGACTGCGGATACACACCGCAAAACGCCAAGGTCTGAATTGAATATGAACCGGTCGAAAAAGGAATAGAAATTTCCGAATGTTTTCAGTTTTTTTTCAATCTCAAAAATCTGAAAAAAATGAAAACATTTTTTTCTGATTTTACGCCGAACTGAATGGAAAATCGTTAATTTTCTCAATTTTCCATGTAATTTGCAAACTTTAGTTTAAAAATTGGCAAATATTCCCAAAAATAGCTTGATTTTGCAGTTTGTCATGCCAAAAATTTGATTTTTCTCCGGAAAATTTCAAAATCTTGTTCCGAAGTCGGAGTTTCTTTTTTCGAAACCCATCCCAATTATTCTCTTGATTCCAACTATACGAATCTCGTGGGCGCTTCTGACTTTGTTTACGCCTTCCCCGAATCGCCTCCAATTTTTAATCAAAAACACAATTCCCCACACTCAAAACGGCCATTTTCCCATTTTCCGTCAATATTAGAAATATGAATACATTTTTTTATTAGAAACTCGAAAATTCTGTCAATTTGCAGGCGCAATGCCCGGCAACGATCGGAATGCGAGTGATCAACCAGGAGGACACCCTCCAGATCGCCGACGTCTCGACTCCACCACCAATCCCGGACACGATGCGCCAGGATCCGACCCCGACCGACTAGATCTCCAATCTGTTCTCTTCCACAACTAACTTATCTTCCTTCTTCCCCATATTTTTTTGAGAAAAAACTCAAAATACCGTCAAAAACCCCCCGCACACACTAATTTCATCAAGTTCTCTTCTTTTTCTGTCTTATTTTATTTCGCGTCTCTTGGAACTAATCGCATGATAATTGCTGCTTTTCTGTGTATTTTTATTTTGGATCAAGCACATAAAATATTTTTCATGGACATTTTTTCGTTAGTGTTCAAACGCTAAGCTACGTTTTGAAATTTCTTTTTTTCACTTGAAAAATAAAGAAAAATTAAATGAAAATTAAATTTTTAGTTGAAAAAAATGGCAAAACGAAAGCTGAAAAACGCTGAAAAATCCGAAGAAAAATCGGAAAAAATCGGGAAAATCGACGAGAAAATCGATAATTTTTCGGATTTTTGGGCGGAAAAAATGGACGAAATTGGAAGTTCGCAGTTGGCTGATATCAAGGTTTCTTATCGATAACGATTGAATTATGATGAGAAAATGTTCAGGCGCGAACGAAAAATGCTCAAAAAACAGAGATTTCCGGCATTGGAGCATGCTCGATTTATAAGGGAATCAGAGATTTTCAGGTAATTTGAAATAAAATATAAAATTGAATTAATTCATGAATTTTATATTTAACACTAGTGGGTCTCGCCACGAAAATGATTTCCGGTTGAAATACGGCTTCTGGACAAGGTTTTTTGACTTTTTCTAATGAAAATGGGTGGAATTAGGTGAATTCAAACATTTCCAACCAAATTTCAGCAGTTTTCACCGATTTTCAGTGAAAATGAGGTGTTTTTGCGCAAAAGCGGCAAAATACCCGAAAATGCATGTTTTTGGTTTGAAAATTGGTGTAAACTGCTGGAATTTGATTGGAAAGCATTGAAATCATGCCAATTTACCCATTTTCATCAAAAAGTGTCACAACCTTGTCCAGAAGCCGTATTTCTGCCAGAAACCATTTTCGTGGCGAGACCCATCAGGCTACGGCTTTTAAAAAAGTTATTGCCACTTTTTCTTGTGGAAATAAACCAAAATCGCTAATTTCCATGATTTCCCTTAATTTCAGCCACCATCGTCTTCAACTGGCGATCTGTCGAGTCTCGGATGGAATGAGGGAATTCTTGAAAATCTGACGAATCTTTCGGGTAATCCGGCGGAAAGTTCGGCCGGGAATTTCGAATTTTCAGGAGAAACAGAGGTAGACGAGAAGAAGGAAAAGGAAGTTGAAGCGGAGAGACAGACGATTCTGGAGTTGACGGCGAAGTACACGGATTTGTTGGCGATTTCCAGTGATCAAGAGGGATATCGGGTGGGTAGTGTGATAAGACGCCTTATCAGTGATAAGACTTTGAAAAATATTAATTTTTAAAAAAAATTTGTTCAAATTGGACAAATGTTTCGCAAAATAGCTAGATTTTGCAATTTTTCATAAAAGAAGTCACAGATTCTCCTTTTTTTTCTGCTTTGAAAATGATCCTGATAAGACTTATTGATAACATTTTCCAGTCAATCTACTGTGCTCACATCATCCAACACCTCATCCGAAACAAGAATCTTATCATCGGAAACAAAAGAAAACTCGAGATTTCGTCGGTTCAAGAGGGCGGGGCCAGCGAGGAAACGATCGAATCGTGCCGCGATTCGGGATTCGTTCGACCCGTCGTGCTGGTGTTGTGTCCGTTTAAAAAGGACGCATTGGACATTATCAATCGATTGAGAAAGATAATTCATGGAGACGAAGGAGGCGGCGAGGTGTGGAACAAGAACCGATTCGAGGAGGAGTACAGTGGACCGATGGAGCTGCCGCCGACTAGGGCAGAGTTTCCAGAAGATCATTTGGTGAGTAGGGGAGGGTCTATTGGGAGGAACGTGCCACTGTTTGCAGGAACTCCTTCGCGGCAACAACGACGACGCCTTCCGAATCGGCATCGCCCTCTCGAAAAAAGTGCTGAAACTGTACGAGAAGTTCGACAAGGCCGATGTTCTCGTGTGTTCGCCGCTCGGGTTGCGGATGATTCTGAACGGAGACGACGGCAACGAATCACATCTTCTGAGCAGTGTCAACGTGGTCGTCGTCGACCGGACCGATCTGATGATTCAGCAGAATTGGGAGAACCTTCAGCTCATCTTCCAGCACCTCCATTCGCAACCGTCGAAGATCGATGTGGATATCTCGAGGGTTCGCAAGTTGTACTTGGGTTAGTGTTTTCGTGTCGAGACCCAATCTAATTCTCTTTCAGACGGTCACTCTCGTCACTTCTCTCAACTCCTCATGTTCTCCCGCTATTCCCACGAACTCTTCACTTCGCTGATGCTCCAAAACTCGCAGAATCACAAGGGACTCGTGGTTTCCAAGCCAAAACAACCGGGAACTCTGAACAATGTCAGTTGTTATCAGTCCTTATCAGCTATCATCATCAACTTCCAGATCGAGATCCCCCTGTGCCAAGAGCTTCACAAGTTTGAAGTCAAGGACCCGAACGAGACATCCGACCTGAGGTTCAAGTACTTTGTCGACAAGATCATCCCGACGCTGATCCCCCGAACACTCATCGTCATCCCCTCGTATTTCGACTTTGTCCGCGTCAGAAACCATTTGAAACGCGCCGAGGAGAGCTTTGTTTCGTGTCATGAATACGCGAATCGAGCCAAAGTCGACAGGGCCAGGGAGATGTTCTACCACGAGAGAAAGAGCTACTTGGTCGTCACCGAGAGATGGTACTTCTTCAATCGCAGACAGCTTACGGTAGGTGTCGTGGACACATTTCTCTCTCAATTTCACATACTCGAATCGTGGCTAGTCCCACAGAAAACTACAAAGCAAGACTAATTGAAAACGAGTTGGATGTTGCAGGGTGTGCACCGAGTCGTGTTCTACCAACTGCCTTCCCATCCGCTCTTCTACTCCGAGTTCATCAACATGTCCGATGCTCCGACTTCTCAACGATTCCTCGCCGTCCTGTTGCTCTCGAAATACGATCGGATCCGACTGGAAAACACGTTCGGCACGGAAATGGCCGCAGCCGTCATGGCCAACAAACAGAGTGTTCAGGCTATTGTCAGCCAGTGAAAATGCTCGGTTTTTGAATTTCAAGTTGTTATCGTTATTGTTTACCTCCTAGTTTCCATTGTTGATTTTGATTTTCTTTTTTCTGTTATCCTTCCCAATAAACCACACTGTTCATTTCCTCATTAGCATACTGGTTCCGCTTGGTTCCGCGCGGAAAAGCTGTCTGTTTTTCCGCGCGGAACGGCCTGTCATCACGAAGAAACAAGGCGAAATCGGCGACGAAAAGTCGCCGAAAATGAGTGTGTTTATCGATTTTTCGACACTTGACTCGCTTTTTGAAACAACACTGTTTCATGGGGCTTTCGCACTTTTTATTATTTGGAAAGAAAATTTTGGTTATTTTTGTTTTTTTTTCTTTCCGGAAGTGATAGTGGGTTCAGAGGGAACTTGGAAATTCGGAAAAAATAACAAAACAAATTTTCTTTTGATTTTCAAAAATTGAAGAAAATATCAATTCTTCGATCTGAAAACTTTTGAAATTCTGGTTTTCAAATTCTAAAAAAATCGAAAAATATGAAAGTTAAACAATTTTTTCTGTTGATTTTGTTCTTTTTTTCCAATTAAAAAAACAAAACCAATTAGAATTTCAAATTGCCGCCACATCTCTCCCAACGAATTCCCCATCTCATTCCCAATTTTTTGAACATTAATATTGGAACTTTTTCTCTGAAAGTCCTCTTTTTCAGTCAAATTAAAGAAAGAGTCTGTCCTTTTGTTGAATTCGTTTATTATTGGCGTCCCGCGGCGAGTCACCTTATGGGTCTCGCCACGAAAATGGTTTTTGGCTTAAGTACGGCTTCTGGACAAGGTTTTGTCACTTTTCATCATGAGAATGGGTAAAATTAGGTGAATTTGATCACTCCAGCCAAATTTCAGCAGTTTTCACCGATCTTGAGTGCAGAAACATGAATTTTCGGGTAATTTTACGATGTTTTCCAAAAACACCTAGTTTTACCAAAAAATCGGCGAAAACTGCTGAAATTCGGTTGGAATTGGTTAAAATCACGGATTTTACCAGTTTTGATCAGAAAAGGTGTCAAAAATTTTTTTTTGATCTCAAAATCTTGTTCAGAAGCCGTATTTCAGCCAGAAACCATTTTCGTGGCGAGACCCAACAGGTGATTCGCCGCGGGACGGCAGTAATATCCCATAAAAAATAAAAATTAAGAATTTCAAATTGCCGCCAAATCATCCGCTCTTATTCCCCTCTTATTCCAGCCATGATCCTCCTTTTCCTCTCCTATTTCGCAACACTTCCCATTTCATCCGCTTACATGGGAGCAGTTATGGGCAAATTGACGACGTGTGACGATGCCAAGACGAACCTGATAAAGGACTGGGATCCCCGTGATTTCAGCACTTTCACGTGCTCTTCTTCCATTCATTACGCTGTTCAGAAGGTGAGCCGCGACGCGACCGCAACGCAGCCGGAAAGTGGAAGCTTTTCAGGACATTGACCCGATTCTGTACGACATGGTGCAGCAGAACAGCTCGTACAACCCGAAAACCGACCAAGTTATGCACAGATGTATGGATGAAACAATCGATTATGAGGATAGGATTCCGGTGAGGTACTGTATTCGACCACGGGTCTCGCAGCGATCCGTTCGTTGCGAGACCCATCACCATCTTTTCCAGAGGAGACCATCGGCCGAATTGGGCCCGTTTCGGAGAGTATCTCTACGTGCCCGTGCAACGATGGCTGCACAATCTGGAGCACGGATCCATCGTCCTACTGTACCATCCATGCGTTGATTTGGACGAGTTGAACAAGTTGCGACAACTGGTCACCACGTGCATCTACCGCCACGTCATCACTCCATACATCAAGTTGACGACAGAACGGGTAAGGGTTACTGTAGCTTCTCGATAGAGCGCACTTTCAGCCGCTGGCCCTTGTCGGATGGGGATCTTACTTGGAAATGAACTCTGTGGATGAGAAAAAAGTGGTTGATTACATGAAGAAATACGGAAATCGGGCACCGGAAGAGATCACTCGGGACGGAAAATACTCGGAATATTTGTTGCAGGAGGCCAAGAAAATCAGTGAGAAGGATGAGAATATCTGTCCGGATTATTGATTTTTTGGGGGGGAGACTTAATTTATTTTTTATAATAAATTATTCGAAGCTTTTCTTCTAGACGCAAGGTGCTCCGTTTGGGCTTCATATCACGGCGTGTTGAAGCGTACCGAGTCAGAAAGTGTGCGCTTGGTTGAGTCGGTACGCAGCGAAATGGGTCTCACCACGAAAGCAAAACAGTATTCCATTTGTCCCATTTTTAAATTAAATTTCCTCAATCCTACGAAAAGTGTGCATTCTGACGTCGTGGTGTTTGCGGAGTGCGCACCGTAGTTTGGAAAAAAAACACGAAAATGTCTGAGAAGTAAACTGAATTCAACGGGTAAGGAAAGGATATTTTCAAAAAAGATTGAGTTTTGAATATTTCTCAAGCGGTCCGAAACAATTTTTTACAAAAATCCAAACATTTTCATAATTGAAAATTTTGAATTGCCACTAAAAGAAATTAATTGGCGATAGAGCGCGCTAGCTGACTAGGTACGCTTCAAGGGCCTTTTCTTTCAAAAACTTCAGAATCCTAGAGGTCCTTCTTCAAGATTCAGATGAAGAACGTCATCTGGAAGTTAAGTCTTTGTGTGAAATAAGGTCACCAACCCAACCAAAAAGTTTCAATTTCCCTCGGAAACGTCTACTTTTCTGCCCTGTCCCGATCTGCCTTCTGCCTATTTTAATCAACTTCTTCCTTCTTTTCCTTCCTTTACAATGCCAATCTTCTCATGCTAATAACTTCACATCGTTATATGCCCGGCTGAGAAAGTGATAAGCGGTTTCGGAGAACCAATTTGTTTCCGAAGGAAGTTCCGCCTTCCGAACGAGGAGGAACTTATGCCGAGTGACCTTCGCAAACTTCCTCGTTAAACTATTCCCGTATAAAAGCGCCGTCCGTTGGCAGAAACCGCCATCGTCTTCGAGACCCCTTCGGATCAGAAATGGACGAGATCACCCGTCGCAACGCTTACCGATTCGTCGCCTACTCGGCTGTCACCTTCTCGGTCGTCGCTGTCTTCTCGGTGAGTTCCCTTCCGAAGATCCAAGAGATCCATGGGATCCTTTCCAGTTATGCATCACCCTTCCGATGGTGTACAACTACGTGCATGGCATCAAGTTGCAGATCAACCACCAGATCTCGTTCTGCAGGCACTCGGCCCGTGACATCTTCTCGGAAGTCAACCACATCCGTGCCAATCCCGCCAATGCCACTCTTCGCGAGAAGCGTCAAGCCGATCAGTGCTCTGGATGCTGTCTTCCTGGAGCTGCCGGTCCCGCTGGAACCCCTGGAAAGCCAGGAAGACCAGGACGTCCGGGAGCCGCCGGTCTGCCAGGAAACCCGGGAAGACCACCAGCACAGCCATGTGAGCCGATCACCCCACCACCATGCAGACCATGCCCACAGGGACCACCCGGAGCCCCAGGATCCCCGGGACCACAGGGAGACGCCGGAGCACCAGGACAGCCAGGATTCGGAAGCGGTGGTGGAGCACCAGGACCAGCAGGACCAAAGGGACCACGTGGAGCTCCAGGAGCCCCAGGACAAGCCGGATCTCCAGGACAGCCGGGAGCCGATGCCTTCGGAGAGAGCACTCCGGGAGCCCCTGGACCAGCCGGACCACAGGGACCACCAGGACCATCGGGAGCCCCAGGAGCACCAGGAGGACCAGGATTCCCGGGAGCCCCAGGACCAAAGGGACCATCCGGAGCTCCAGGATTCCCAGGAGCCGACGGAAACCCGGGATCTCCAGGACAGCCAGGACAGTCGGGAGGATCGGGAGAACGCGGAATCTGCCCGAAGTACTGCGCCATCGACGGAGGAGTCTTCTTCGACGACGGAACCTTCAGAAGACGTTAAATCTGTGTTCAATAAACCTTTTCCTAGCATTCCAAACTGTTCAAAAAAGGGCGTGGGGGTCAGAGACAGCTGTTAGTAACCGGTTTGCTAACAGGTGATCAGAGAATGAGAAACGAGGAAATGCGAGGGAAATAGGAAGTAGAAGAAGAAGGAAACACGGAATGACGTGGTGTTTGCGGACAGGGAGAAGCTACAGTAACCCAGACAAAAGAAATGTACCGTAATCCCTCTAATAGAAGGGGCCCAAAAAAGTTCGAGCTGTTAGAAACCTCTCAAGAAGATTTTTCTGATGAACATGGGTAAAAAGGCATGTCTTCAATTATTTCCAACCAATTTTCAGCAGTTCCCACGAATTTTCAGTACAAAAACATGAATTTTTGAGTATTTTGCAGCTTTCTACCAAGAACACCTTATTTTCACTAAAAATCGGTGGAAATTGTTGAAATTTGGCTGGAAATGATTGAAAAAAAGTCAATTTACCCATTTTCATCAGAAAAAGTGTCAAAACCTTGTTCAGGAGCCGTTTTTCAGTCAGAAATCATTTTCGTGGTGAGACCCATCAGGCGACTCGCCGCGGGACGGCAATAATACAAATAATAAAACAATTTTGAAAAAATTAGTCGAAAAATGATGAAAATGAATGTGAGGAAGAGACCCTGATCATCAATGGAGCACTTTTGCAAGATGTCACTTTCAGTTTTTTTCAGTACGACACTCCAATATTCCGTTATCTCAAATCGACAAGACTTCAGTACGATGCTCCGGAATCCCGTGTCTGAACACTTGACACCTTCTCAAAGATCATTATCAGTCAAGTTCCTTATCTTTTCTGCAAGATCATGTGTTCATGTTTTCTGTGTTGTGTCTCCCCGTCACCTTTCCGTTTAAACCGTTTTGCCGCAATTCACAAAACAAGTTAGGTTTAGTTAGTTCCTTGTCGCAGAGAATCAGACGAAAGGGCAGAACTTTGAAACTTGGTGACCGGCGGTATATAAGGGACGGTGCGAACGGGAAAGAATTATCAGAAGAAGAAGAGGATGGAGGACATCAGCAGACGGAACGCCTACCGATTCGTCGCTTACGCGGCTGTCACCTTCTCGGTCGTCGCTGTCTTCTCGGTAAGTTCCTTCCGAAGACCCCTTTGATCCATTGGATCCTTTTCAGCTCGCCGTCACCATTCCGATGGTCTACAACTACGTGAGCAGTGTCAAGACCCAGATCGACCATCAGATCTCCTTCTGCAAGCACTCCGCCAGGGACATCTACTCCGAGGTCAACCACATCCGTGCCAACCCCAAGAACGCTTCCCGATTCGCTCGTCAGGCCGGTTATGACTTTGACACTGGAGCTGTTGATTCGTTCGCTTCTGCCGGAAGCAGCGGACAAGGATCCTGCTCTGGATGCTGCCTTCCTGGAGCTGCCGGACCCGCTGGAACCCCTGGAAAGCCAGGAAGACCAGGACGTCCAGGAGCATCGGGACTTCCTGGAAACCCGGGAAGACCTCCAGCACAGCCATGCCATCCAATCACCCCACCACCATGCAGACCATGCCCACAGGGACCACCGGGAGCCCCAGGATCCCCGGGACCACAGGGAGATGCCGGAGCACCAGGACAGCCAGGATTCGGAGGAGGATCCGGAGCTCCAGGACCAGCAGGACCAAAGGGACCACGTGGACAGCCAGGAGCACCAGGACAAGCCGGATCTCCAGGAAGACCAGGAGCCGACGCACAGGGACAGAGCACTCCGGGAGCCCCTGGACCAGCCGGACCACAGGGACCACCAGGACCATCGGGAGCACCAGGAGCACCAGGAGGACCAGGATTCCCGGGAGCCCCAGGACCAAAGGGACCATCTGGAGCTCCAGGACAACCGGGATCCGATGGAAACCCGGGAGCCCCTGGACAGCCAGGACAGGCCGGAGGATCCGGAAACAGAGGAATCTGTCCAAAGTACTGTGCCATCGACGGAGGAGTCTTCTTCGAGGATGGAACCAGAAGAAAGTAAATGTTCTGATCAACAGAATAAAGAGATTTTGCATTCAACTGTTTATCACTTTATCAGTTATCAATCCTCACACTCGCACTCCTCATCGTCATCTGAAAATCAATCCTTCTCTCTCTTATCACTCCTCATCAGTCCTACCTTCACTATCATCAATCGAGAAACTCGGATCTCTTCCTCCTACAGTACCCTTCCTCCTTCTCTTATCATCATCATCAGACTTTTGATTAATGATAATGATATTCGGCTGTCCGTTTCCATTTTGTCCATTGAAACCACCAGGAGGATAGTAACCAGGTGGATAAGGATACGGATAAGGGTACGGTGGATAGGGGTACTGACCATTCCATCCGGTACCATTCTGACCCCACTGACCCCATGATCCATTAACTCCTGAGGCAACAAAAACAGTCCCAATCATCTACAGTAACCCACCATTTCCTCCGTTTCCTCCGTTGCCTCCAGCACCTCCACCATGCCCTCCGAGTCCTCCTTTTCCACCTTGTCCACCTCCACCATTGCCTCCCGAACCTCCCGAACCTCCCGAACCTCCAGATCCTCCAGTTCCACTGTTGTTCCCATTTCCATTTCCATTTCCATCCCCAGAACCAGTATTCCCAAGATTTCCACTTCCAGAAGATCCAGTATCCACAATATCATCACTGACTCCTGAATTCGTCGAGTTCTTGACCGTATTCGAATTGTTCGTCTGATTTTTCGTGATAACATCATCTCCCTTCCAGCTCCCCGGATCCTCGGCAATCGGACCTGTTGGTTGTTTGGTCGTGGTCGGAGCAGCAGTCACCACAGCTGCCTTGACGGTCGGAGCAGGGCTCGTTGGCTCGGCGGCTCGGACACAGAGCATCGAGATCGAGTCGACTGACCAGTCTCCGTACGAAATGACATTCCCGATTTTCCAGTCGAGAGGGTGGCGGATTGCGTACGTTTTGATGAGTTTCGAGCCCTGGTACACTGACCAAGTGCGCTGGTTTTTTCTGTGAAAAAAAGGGAGTTATTGTGTTCATCGGGTAGATTTTCGGGTCTCGCAACGAACGAAAGTTTCGGCGCAAAACGTGCTGCGCCTATAAAGTACGGTAGTTGCCCCTTTTTGTCTTTTCCCACTCATTTTTCTCATTTTCCTCAATTTTTCAACCGATTTTTGCTATTTTTACACAAAAAATACCCTTTTTGTGCTTTTTTATGTGAAAAATGCGAAAATATGCAGAAAAATGGAGGAAAATGAGGAAAATGAGTGGAAAAAACGAAATGCGCAACTACCGTACCCCGCTTTAAAGGCGCAGCACATTTTGTGCCGAAACGTTCGTTCGTTGCGAGACCCGTAACTCCGTAAATCTGAACTTTTGTGTTGCAACGAAAAAACTGCAGCTCGCATTCAAAATTTCAAATTGATGCTCAAAAAATCATTTTTTTTAAATCACGGATAAATGCAAATCTTACTGTAGCGATCGCTGCGAGACCCATGCGCGCCAATTTGAAATTTGCGAGCGGCCGTTGGGTCTCGTCACGAAAAAGTACCGTAAGAACTGAACTTCGTGGCGAGACCCTTTACTGTATCTTGACCTACTTGATGGAAATTGTGTAAGGGGTGTTTCGTTTGTAGGGAAGTGGAGTGAACTCTTCTTTGCCCCAACGGCCGTTCTGAAAGTACAGAATGAAAAAAGCGTCAAGGCACTGGAAAAGCGTCAGCCAACTCACCAGCCAACTGTTATAGATCACCAGATTCCTGATATACTGCTCTCTGACGTGAAGTGACACTGGTGCCTTCATAAAAGTGTTGTTGAACCCCGGATACAAGTTCACATACGACCTGTATCACTTATCACTTCTCTTATCACTTCCTTATCACTCACATGTTGGCACTGGCATAAACTGTTCCAGTGATTGTCAGCGTGTCTCCTACCTCCATAGCTCTCGCAAATCGAATCATTTTCCATCGAAGGTCCTCTGTCTGTCCAAATCTCTTATCAGTTGCCTTATCAGCTGATAACTCACCAAAGTGTTGCAATTCAACACTTGCATATCATCTGCCGACGTGGCAGTGACCGCCGCTAAAAAAGCGAACAAACCGAGAAGAAACATCGAGTTGTGACGGGTCGAAGCCTTCCGGAACACGAGCTTTTATTCGTTTTTCGCTCCGTTTCTTTCGGTTTTACGCGTTGAAAAGCTGTAAAGTTTTGATGACGAACAACCGGAAAACGGAGAAGTTTGTTGGTTGGTTCTGGAAGTGTGTTCTGGAAGCTAACAAAGCGTTGCGGTCGCGTCGCGGTTTTTCATTTTTTTTCCAGAAATGAGTAGAAATTGTACATAATATCAACTTCAATTTCGAAGCAAGTTGATTCATTTTCAGGTTAGAACTGTTGAAAATCATCTCGCGTTCAAAATCGCATTTTCGCAGAAACGATGTCTCGCGCAAAACGTGCTGCACCTTTAAAGCGGGATACGGTAGTGAATTTCCTCTTTTTTCCTCTTTTTCATCGGGTTTTCACATTTTTCAACCGGTTTTTGCTTTTTTTTGTCGAAAATAGAACAAAAAGGGTATTTTTCGGGAAAAACCGGTGAAAAAGAGGAAGAGAGACGAAATTAACTACCGTACCCCGCTTTCAAGGCGCAGCACTTTCTGCGCCCGTTAATGCGATTTTGAACGCGAAATGATTTTTTGAGTTGCAAAGACAATAGGTATGTTCTTCCTTGTTCTGGGAACAGTTGAGTAACAACAACAGTTTATTATTTTTCTTTTCACATTTACACTTCCAAGACTAGGCAGCTCTCGTTGTGATCGCCACAGTCGGAAAACCACCGGCCAGTGTGAAAATGGGTCCTGGAGACGTGGTGTACTCGAGAATCAGGTCAGTTCCAGAAGCCTTGATTGCCTCGGCCGTCGCCAGGATCCCCGGATTCGCCTTGACAAAGTCGCCGAGCACCGGTGTCTTCTCGAGGTCTCCCTTGCTGTCGATCGTCTGCTTAACCAGTCCCTTGACCTTGTCAATCTCGTCTTGGTCGTAGATCGGAGCATCGATTTCTTCCTCGGATTCGGGGACATTTGTGCCGGTGAGCATGGGGATGAGGGCTGGAATAAGGGGATTACTGTAGGTTGAAAGTCCGCAAACACTTCTACAGTAACCCCAGTCTGAACTGCACTCTACCGTACCCTCAAACTCACCAGTAGCATGAAACTCTTGATTCATCGAGTTGCCGATTCCCGAAAGCGGTGCTCCGTGAGCCCAAAAAACCATGGAAACTGCTAATAAAACGGAAATTGAATTCATTCTCGAAAACCGGAGAGAATGCCGATTCATCGAATAGAGAGCCCGGCTTTTATACGTCGAGGCCCCGCCCCCTTTGATAATCTGATTGTAGCCAAGTGATAATCAACTTTCGAAACGTTGCTAATCCACTTTTCCGCTGGAATTTCCGGTGCGTTGCGGTTGCGTCGCGGTCGGGTGACTTTCGCAAAAAAAAACTCTCATTTCTAAAAATGGAGCGTATTCGACAGCGAATTCGCCAACAAGAACAGGAGAAATTCGACAAGGAAGTCGATGATGAATGCGAACAAATTAAGCTGTGAGCACTATCATCTTATCAGCTCTGCCTTATCAGTCATCACTTTCAGTGAAATGGATTCCATAAAACTGAGCGTCGAGCCCGATGACGTTGAGATAACCTCGTCGGAGCACGGATTCTGGGAGGTAACGAGCCGAACGACACTCCAGAATAACGGGGGTTGTGATTTAGCACGAAGTGTTCAACGAATCGCCGTTCGAAGTGGTTGTCAGGGTGCGGGCGACGAGTTCTTATCTGTTTGCCGTGAGCAACAATACGTTCAGGATCCCCACGGGACAGGTCTTCAAGTTCAGGGTGGGTACGCAATATGGCGTGAGGTTCAGTGTCCGGGTTACTGTACCTTCCGCTATCTGTCGTCATCTCCAATGCACACTTTTCCCATTCCAGATCACCCGCTACCCCCACGAAATCCGTTCTCACCACATCAAACTGGACGTGACCCGTTTCGCGGAGACCTTCAAATACCGTAGTCTCCACGACTATTTCGTCGGTCCGTATCCGCACAAAACGTTCATAATCCGATACCACGGAGCTCCGAGATACTGGCAAGACGCGTTGGAACTGAATGAGTGGAGTGCTGAGAAGGAGTTGACGGATCGGTTGGATCAGGAGATGAAGAGGACTTCGAGAGAGTGGAAGTCGTCGTTCGAAGAGACGGATAAGGAGGGAACGACGACGAACAGTGAGAGACACGAAGCGGATGAGAAGGGCAGGGAGGCGGGGGTGAACATGGCAAATGTGCTGCTGATGGCTGTGCAGGACCTGCAGGACGAGAATCCGTCCGGATCCGACAGCATCGGAGAGGATCTCGACTACGAGGATATGGTGGATGTGAACGGACAACTCATGATTGATCCCAATGTTTCTGAATGAATGAATTATCAGTTTATCAGCTTCTTTTCTTATGCAAACACTTCCTGATTATCACTAGTTTATCAGTTGATCACATTCTCTTCTATACATCTGTGTTCTCGGCTTCTGGGAGCTGATATGATAAGCAACGGAAATTGGATTCTGTTCAAATTTCCTTTCTGACACAGATCTGAAGCGAAGTCTAGTTTGAGTTATGATAACTCGATTCTGATAACCAATTCTTATCAACAAAACCATTTATTCGGTTTAAAATCAAGGAGAACTAGTGGTGACGTCTTCAGAATCTTTCGGGGATTCAGAAGAGGATTCAGAAGTCTCCGGCTGCTTGGTGCTCACAAAATCGCTTCCCAGAGACGCCAGTGCATACGAAACACTCTGATTCTTGCTTCTGATGCTCTTGATGAACCCGTCCATCGCCTGGACGTCATGGATCGGAGCATCGATCTCTTCTTCCGATTCAGGGACATTCTGGCCAGTTAGCATTGCGATGAGTCCTGAAGGATTACTGTAGGTTGGAAGTACGCAAACACGCGACGGATTACTGTACTCACCTTGACCCTGAGTTTCCAGAAAAACCATCGAAACCAACAGGAGAATAGGCAGGTTCATTTTGAAATTTTCAAGATTTCGAAACTCTTTCACCATTTCCCAATTAGCGCCTTGACTTATAAAGTGTCCCTTGGCCCCGCCCCTTTTCCTCATTTGGAATTCAAAAATGTTTTTGAAATCGTTTCCAAGACATTTAGAAACAGGTGTAAAACGATATTTCATAACAATTGAAAGATAAACATTGTTATCAGTGATAAGATTTCGAAACTCTGGTGATTAGAAGTGGATGTCGTGGTTATGACTGGCGCATTTGTCACATCGGATACGGTAGTTGGGGGTACAGTAGTCGATGGGATTACTGTAGTGGGCGGAGTCTCTGTAGTTGTCTTGGACTTTTTCGTGGCACCGTCGCCACCGATTGGGCCGGAGAATTCTGGAAAAAAGGAGGGTTACTGTAGATACAGTAGCTGTCATCATTTCATATACTATCACAAGAACTTGAATAACTCGGCTCAAAATAATACATTTGAGCTCAGCTTTGGACATGTTGTACCTGAGGGAACTAGAAGAGTGTCCAATCATTTTGGTAAGGATTCATAGAGATTCAAATGAGGGACGTCAATTGGAATTCTGAAAACCGAAAAATGGAAATGAACCAAATTCTTCTAAAATTTTTCGTCCAAAAAATTTGGCCACTCTTCTAGTTCCCTCAGGCACAGCATATCCAAAGCTGAGCTCAAACGGATCATTTTGAGCCGAGTTATTCAAGTTATAGTGATGGTATATTAAATTCTGACCGCTACTGTACGACAAAGTGCACAGTTTTAAGGTACAGTAACCCAAAATTCAAATTTCATTTTTTTCTAGAAAACAAAACAAAAAGTTGGAGAATTTTCATAAAATTGAAATCTAAATATACTAAACTTCAAATATTCAACAAAAAAAATGAAATTTTCACAACTATCCAAAATTCAAAGTCTACCCAACACTTCACGACAACTCACACCAAATCAAAGCTACAGTAACCCAACTCACGTGCATTCACTGGAAACTTTATCAAAATAATCAGTGATATCAGGAAAAGTTGACCTTTGCGCATGTTGACACCACCAGAAAGAACTGGAAAATGCGGGGAAAAGGCGCGGGAAAACATGCTCGGATCGATAATTTCTAATTTCCGAGTCTGTGGGAGAGCGGTTTCCGGCTTTCCCATATCTCGTTATCATTATCAGGTTATCAGCAGGGATCAATGAGCAAGGATATGTAATATTTATTCCTGAAACGAAATAGTGGTGGGGGGGGGGTTGGTTGAGTGTTTTATATTCGGGAGAGAGTTGGTCGTCAAAAAAAGTGACAAAAAAAAAACAGAAAAAAATGGGGAAAAAACGGAGAGAAACGAATAGAGATTACTGTAGATGGGCGTGGCTTATTGTGGATTACGGTAGAACACAAAATACATGAATTTACAGTTTCTAGCAGACGATTACGGCGGGTCTAAATGGTGGAGCACACAGAAACAATGAGAAATATGGCAAACTCGGGGTGAACAGAGAAAACGGGGATAGAGTCGACAGGCGGGCGGGAATTCAAAAATACTCAAAATATTTGATAAAAAGAGAGAGTGGATCGGAGATTAGAGTAGCGGATACTGTTTCCTAGGAAATGAGGAGAGAAACCGAGAGATATCACAATGCTTATCAGTTAATCAGTAGTGTGGTAGTGATAGAGAGAGACGAGGGGGAACACTATGCGATTCGGAGTAAACGGGGAAATAGTACATGAAAAGACAGAGATTCTGAGGAGATTTTTGAGGGAGAAGAATACGGGGGACTAGGGGGGACTAAGAGTTGGGGAGAAGGGCGCATCACATGTTAACACCGTCCTTCTCCTTCCGACAGTACAGCTCTTTCAGCGTTTTGAGCTCTTCGATCAGCGCCTTGTTCTGGTTTTCGAGGACGGAGACGCGGTTTTCGAGACATTTGACGTACTCCTGGAAGATGAGAAAATTAGGAAATGGATTAGGGTTGGATCGTTCGGGTCTCGCCACGAAAACATGTTCTTTCAGAAAATGCCATGAACCAATCAAGATTTCCAAGCAGTTGTCAACTTTTCAGAGCCAAAATTATCATTATCGTCCCCCGATCATGATGGGTCTCACCACGAAAATGGTATCTCTCTAAAATACGGTTTCTTCACAAGATTGTGTTACTTTTTTTGATGAGAAACTCTCGAGTTCGCTTTTTTTACCCGTTTTCATTAGAAAAAGCGGCGAAACCCCTGCTCAGAAGCCGTACTACAGCCAGAAATTAACTATTTTCGTGACGAGACCCATCAGGCTCGCAGGGGATTTGCTTGATTTTCCAGTATTTTCGAGTGAAAATCACATCATTTTTCAAATTCAAACAAGCATGATAACAAGAGGGAAATCCTTCCAATTTCCGTCTTGTTTACTGATAATTTCCGGGGATTTCAGTCCAATGAGACCTATTTTTGTTGAGGCAACAACGAGGAAAATACGCTCCATCTATAACTTATCTTGGAGGGAAATTGAAGTTCTCAAACTCTGATAAGTGCGATGGAGCTTATTCGCCTAACAATCCAATTTCCAAAAGAAACCGTCTGCTCACCTTCTTTTTCCGTCTGCACTCCTTGGCGGCCTCGCGGTTCTTCAACAATCTGACTTGCCGCTTTCGATTCGACTCGTCCTCTCCGCCGTGCATCGGACCGCCCGGTCCCAATCGCATCGATCCGCTCGTCATCGTCGGCGACGGACTGCTACTGTAGCCGCCGGAAAGCATCGGAGACTGCCAGTCCGTGTTGCCGAATTCTGAAGCTTCTGGGATATATGGATGGGAAAGGAAGGAGGTGTTTACCTGGAAAACTGACGGCGTCGATGCCGAGGACGGGTTTCATGGCGTGTCCGACGAGTCCCGATGTGCCTTCGAGGGACTGATTCGTCTGCTGCTGGGGTGGAGGGGCCTGTTGGACAGGGGCGGCCGCCGACGGTTGGGCCGGCATGCCGCTGATGGAACTCGACGGTCCGGGCACTTGTCCGATGCCGCCGAGACCGTTCTGCGGACCTCCTGAAAATACTGAGGAAATGAGATGACGGGTTGTGAAGATGTTGGGTCCAGGGGAAAGTTAGAAACTAGAAACTAGCTGGGTCTCGCCACGAAAATGGATTCTAACTGGAAAACGTCTTCCAGATGAGGGTTAGTCACTATTTATCATGAATATCATCAAATTCCAACTGTTTTAACCGATTTTCAGATCTAAGCAAGTCTTATTGGTTTTTCCGGTGCAAATATGCCAAAAGCTCGCCGAGAAGCCATATCCCAGCAGGAAACTGTTTTCGTGGCAAGACCCATTTGTGACCTTTCCCGAAATAGTGTTTATTCAACAATGTTTCCGGTTTACTAACGCCTTATCAGTGGTTTCCGAGTCTTTTTTGAGGTGTGTAACTGTGAGTTTATTGGCTTGCAAAAAAAAATGAAGGAAAGGAAGGAGACGAAGACGAATCACTACGATTATCACTTTATCACCCTATCACCTTGATCGTGTCCTTTCTCTAAGCGAAACAAAGATCAGAGTGATCAGAACACACAAGATGTTTAGTTACCATTGAGAGATTGTCCGTTTCCGTTGAATATCACAGATTGCATACTTCTAAGAGGTCTTTTCCGAAAAAAGAGAGACTTCAGAAGACACGGAAATCAGAAGACGTTTTGTAGAAGACGAGAATATAAACGGCGGAGGGACTAGTCTCTGGCCTTCTCGGTCTCGCACTGTCATGTACAGAAAAATGACGTCAAGTTGTTGGGAATGGAGGCGATGGATGGTGGCGAGAGAGAGAGAGCGAGAGACGCAGAGATAGTACCGTACCGGTCGGAGACGCAGACGCACTGATAATGATAACACACTCGGGTTTCCCGAGATGAAACTAGTGGAAACAGTACGAGAGACTGCGCGCGCCGCTGGAGCGCATTTGCATTTTTCGGTTCTCCGCAATAAACCGTACAGATTCGTACCGGTTCGTATCTCCGAACGGATCTCTTATCAGTTCTTATCACTCTATAGACTCACCTGGTTTCGGTTGAGCTGCTGCGATGACGGCGTTGAAATCAAAGTCTGCTCCGTTGATCGGTGCGAACGGCAGGACGAGTGGCTGATTGGAGAGGAGGGATGCTCCGAGTGGGGATCCGTACGGGGAAACGGCACTGCTTGACGTGACGACTGGCATCCGGGGCGGCGGAGGACCTGCTCCGACGGGACCGCCCGTGTTGGAGGAAGCGGAGCCGATTTGGGTGGGTGGGGGACGCATGACTGACTGGAAATATGGGATGGTTAGGACAAATGAGGAGGACTAGGTTACTGTAGCTATAGAAAATGATCCTCAAAGAACTAGAAGCTCTTATTCTAGGTTACGGTAGCTAAAGTTCAAAGTGAAGTTTGAAGTTCACAATCCTTTTAGACCTGGAATCCTAGGCCTGATGCTTCAGGATTCAGAATTCCAAAATCTTAATTAGAAGACAAGTTACTAGAGCTTCATTCGACCCTCTAGAACCCTTACAACTTGATTACTGTATCTAAATACCATAAGATTCTGGAACCTCTGTTACTGGAATAACTGGAATCTGAATTCAGAATTCTCCAGGCTTAGAAGCTTGAAACACTGGGAGCACTCATCCTACGGTAGGTATAGTTCAATGTGAAGTTTGTGCCCCTCTCAATCCTAGAAACCCTAGACTCAACAAGAGGCAACCCTAGATCCCTGAACCATCCAGGATTACTTCAGGATACTGTACCCTTTCCAAAAAACTCACAAGATCCAAAAGAATCATATCACACTTCCGGCTGTGCAAACTAGTCTGATAATAGATAATAATCCAAGTAGTAATCCTATAGAATAAGACAAACTTTCTCCAACTGAAACCAGGAAATCTCTTTCGTTCTGACCCTATAAATACACTCTTTCCAGTGTATCTGAGGATTACCCATGGCAACCCAGTCAAACATCCCAACAATTCGCCCGATTTTCGTCAATCGGTCAGTCTCGAATGACGTGCGAACCGAGTTGAGACGAGTTGAGCAAGAAGTGAGGGTGGAGAGCTCCCGAGAGACAGAGAGAGACGAGCCAGGTGCAAAATCCCGTCATTTTCCGAGAGAGACCAGAAAGTTGCCGTTTTGGGGTGTTTTGAGAGACGAAAATAGATGCGGAACGGGCATGTTTTCGCGGGTTCTTCTTTGCAACTGATAACAACTGATAACTAGCTAGAGCCCATCGGGATAATTATAAAGTCAGTTCTTGTTTTCCGTCTGTTCACAAAAAAACTCGTCATTTTTGTTGAAATTTGAAGTTCGGAATGAAAGTCTGAACAGGTAGGCAACCGTAACCCAACTACAGTACTCTACTGCTGTCCTAGATCTCGTAATCCAGATCAATCTACAGTAAACCAAGCACAGTAATCCTCTAAGCTCCTAGCTACTGTAACACAGCTACAGTAACCCTTCAGCCACCCAGCTACAGTAACCCTTTAGCTTCCCAGCTACCGTAATCCGTAAATACAATACCTGTAACGGCGACGCATCGACACTTGACGGCGGCGTCTCTTCGGGCTCCTTCTTCATCACCTTGTCTGCCGTTTCCAAGTCTTTCAGAATCATGCTGAAAATTTCATTTTTAAATTTTTGAAAAAAATGGTTTTTTTTATTTCCAGAATTCCATCTCATCCATCTGAAAACTCACTTGAGCACGAAACCCGTGTTTCGATTCGTCGCATCGACAATCATCAAATTATTTCAGAAAATCTTCGAGTTTCTAGGTCACCGAGAAGCGCTATTTCTGTTCTCTTTCAAAATTTCGCACGAAAAACGGGGACAATGACGAAATGGTCAAACAGTGAGAAGAGAGAAAGAGAACTGATAAACTGATAAGTTGATGGGCGCGAGAAACGATCAGTGACGTCACCATCGACAAATGACGACAATATGTCTCATTTGCGACGCCTGCTGCAGCCCCAAGATGTTTCCAACTTCCCCAAGAACTTGAAACTGTTGAATTTCAAATTGGCGCACACAGGTCTCGCAGCGATTACTGTACCGTTCGCTTCGAGCGCGCCAATTAGAAGCTTCGAATGCCAACTTCAGTTTCGAGTTGCAAACAACAGATCAGATCAGATCTTCTGATCTCTGCTCGAATCTTCTGATTCCTAAAATCCGTCACTTCGGATGCAAAACCCGCTTACATCATAGTGTAATCGTTAATTTATGTTTTTTGGCGGGTGCCCTGGTCACGAGAAGAGATAACTGAACATCTTCCCGATTCCAGTGGAATTATTCAGAAGACCTCCTCTTCTGAGATGACGTCCATCTGGAGAGCTCTCCGACATGATTGGCATGTTCCGGCTCAGAAAGTGCTCTCCAGGAAGGAAGGTGTGCCGGAAGAAGTGCCGGCAAAACCACACAATGTGCTTCTGCTGCTCCTGGTGGTGGTGCTTGAGCTCTTCCTGCTCTCTCAAGGAAAAGAGTCATTTTGGAGCTGGGAGCCGTGGGTCAGAGCCAACTCAATCAGAAATACGGAAACGATTTGGGGAGAAGAAGGACCAAAAGTCAGATGTATCGTAGTTTTGAAGGCTCATTTTTTATAACTTACCCAACTTGACAAGCTTCCAAAGAATACTCTGTGATTATGAGAAATACCGCAAAACCTTATCAGTACTGATATCGGAAATGCTAACTGAACTTTTATCCCTTTCGTTTCGCGGCCTAATGAAATCCCAGGTGGTTCGAAGAACCTTTACTTTTCGTTTTGCGTTCCCAGTGACCTTCACAACTAATTTCATAACTTTTAAACTTTTTCATCAGCCATTTTTCAGAGAATCCAACATTTTTCACTAAAAGGTTTCCCATTCCTAACCTTCCTCCTCTATTCGGCAACAATGGCATCGGACACTTGTTGATGACCGCCCAAATGCACATTTGCCACCGCTGCCTCGCAAGCATCAGATCCGATCCGTAGCCCAGTGGCGGCGTCGTGATCGCGAAAAGGGCCTGCGCGACAGAGGTGACGGCGGGCGGGAACGGACCGGGTCCGATGTGGAACGGAGAGACGGGCGGCGCCATCTCAATGTCGGGAAGCTTCTGCGGATCGACGGCGTACGACGGTCGGATCGCAGTGGGCTTCGCCAAACGTGTCGGCAGTGGGGGACACGTGAAAGACGACGTGGCGCCTTCTGAACAAAAAGAAGTAGGAGATGAGGCGCGAGGAAAACGGAAATTGGCCAAAGAACTCGATGAGCACTGATGGAAGAGAAAGCCAAAGAAATGGAAAGAAGAAGAAGAAACAAAAAGGAGACGTGGTCTGAACCTAATCGAATCTCGGCGATGCTCTTCTGTTCGTGAGCCGTCGATGTACCCGTCGGCTCCACGAGCTAACATGATTCATTGGAAAAATACGGCGAGTACAAATGCGAATTGTGGCTCTGAGCCGGCCGGAACAAAACAATTGGATGATCTGGTGTGGCGGAGGAGAAAAGAGGCACGTGGAGTGGTGGAAGTGGGGGTGGGAGGCGAAGTGAGAAAATCAAGGGGTACATGGGAAATTGGGTGGAAGACGAAGAATCAGAAGACGACGACGAAGAAGATGAAGGTGTAGAGAGTTTGGTGAGAGAACAAGGCCACGAGCACTTTCGAAACATCACTTTTGAGCCGGAAGGCTGTCTTTACCGGGGAAAAATGATGTTTTCTACAGGAGCCTCTATGAAAAGAGCTCCAAGATCAAGAATCTAGAGTTTCAGCACTTTTAACAAAGCTTCTGCCTTCAGAAGCTTTCTGAGGGCTGTCTTTAAAATGATGTGTGTTGAAACTTTGCTCAAAACGAGCTCCAGACCCTAGAATCTAAATCTCGGAGCACAGAAGCTTCATCAACCGAAACAAGTTCAAAGAGAGCCCCAAGAACCCGGTTTTCTTCAGGAAAAAGATGCTCCGACCAATGTTCTTGTGCTCATTTCTAATTAAATCAAGGCGCGAAGAAGCCGGGGGACGATGTGTCGAGGGGGGAGGACAACAAAAGGAGGAGCATGTGAGGGCGCCCCTCCTAATCCACACACACATGAAAATGATGATGATGAGGCCAAAGCTGAGCCGGAGCATCCAGAGCTGTCTCCTCCAAAAAAACCAACTGATATCAGATTTCTCGTGGAGGACCGCCCCTTGCCCAAGTGGGGGTGGTGGTGGTGGTGGAAAGAAGATATGATGAGAAGAGGGAAACCGAGGGAAGGCAGGGAGCTCCGTGTGCTCCGTTGGCTCCGCCCACAGCCTCTTCTACCTTCCGGCTCTCCCACCCACAACTTGTTGTGTACAAACATGGGCCAAAGTTGTGTGTACCTGAGAGAAGGGCGCGGAATCCACGGAAAATAAGGGAGGGGAATGCGAATTTGCATGTTTCTGATGCCTAGCAACTTGATGGAAACAGGAAGAATCGCCGAGACGGTCGCCCGGGAAGCAGATGGCGATGGGCAAAGGACGAAAGGCGCGTTTCAAAACACGGATGACCTCTAGAAGATTTTGAGCGACTGGGGAAGCTTTAGGAGGATACTGGAAGATCCCAGATGCAGCTGGAAGTTCCGAGAAGTTCAGAAACCTTCTGAGAACTTGGAGAAGCTTCGGAACTTTCGGGGAGGATCATGGAAGATTCTAGAAGATGCTAGAAGATCCTAATAGATCCTAGATACCTCTGGAATCTTCTGAAAGCCTACCGACACTTCTGAAGCCTTCTAGAAGATCCTAGTAGATTCTGGGAGCTTCTGAAGGACTCTAGTCAGTCCATGCTGATCCTCAAAGTTCTTTGAACACTTCTTCTCTCCAAACTCCTCGCCATCATCCAATTGTCACCGCCCGATTAGTCAACTCTTAGCTGGGTGCATCCCAACACCTGACAGGTGTTAATCCGCCGGCTTTTCCACGACTTCTAGTCCCGCAAATCCCATTTTTCGACACCTTCTTAATCCGAACGTATTCGGGACCCCGGGGGCAGACGACCGGAAACCAAACTACAAGTCACAGAAACTCTGTAGGGTACCACCTCCCCAAAAAATAAAAGGGTTTCAGGTTTCAGGGAGAGATCAAGAGGGGCGAAGCGAAAATGGAGCAGATCTTGTCCGACTGAACTCTTGCTCATTTCCCTCGAGACCAGATTACTAATCAAGTCGTTTTTCGCGCTTATCAGCCGAACCGAAGACATTATCATTCCGCTAATCAGTCGAGTCTCCCCAGACACGCTTCACGCTCGAACGCCTCGCAGGGTTCATCAGAATATCACCGCCGAGCCAACGAAGAAGAAGAAGAAGAAGCCATGTGTTCTGATTATCAGCCTTATCACTAGGACTTTTTCTAAAAAACAACGAAAACAAGAAGAAGGTGGCACCGCCAGGAACTCCAAAGCTCGGGGCTTCAGGTGAGGGTCTTCTCGAGGTCAGAAATCATTCCAAGATAGAGTTTAGGGCGACTCTACAGTAATCCCCGGGGCCTAAATGACATCAGGAGAAGAAACCGAATGGAGAACCCGAAAAAAAAGATGATGACACCGGAATTGGCGATGAGATAACCGTCATGTCATCATGTCTCCTCCAAAAAATCGGTGGAGCCGTCGAGTCCCGGAGGAGCCGGCGGCGGGTGGTGGCGGTGCGAATGAATTATTAACCAGGACAGCTTCTTGAATGAGCCGAAGGTTTGTTTGTGTGTGCACCCGAGAGCGGGTGATGTGCAACCTTTCGTCCTTTCCGAGCCGGATGGATGGAAAAAATAGAAGAATGGAGAGGAAATTGGCCAAATCAGTTTTGGAAGAGATCGGGATGAAGAGAGGGTGGGGCAAAACAAGTAAATAAGCTCGATGGACTACTACACTGTATTTCGGGTTTCGGAGCGAAGGATTTCTCGAAATCAGCCGTTCTTTTTCAAATTGAAACACAACGAAAAAGCAAATGTTACTGTACCGTTCGCAGCGAGATACTGGCAGGTAACATCCATAAACAATAAGCCTCCAGAAAACACGCCCTAGCTGAGTTTTGGGTCGTGACACGGTTACTGTAGCAAGAAAAGATTCATCCAACCTACAGTACCCTCTCAATTCTCCGTCAAAACTGCAGAATCGCCAGGCTAGGACACCGTTGTAAACAGTAAACATGAAAAAAAATCAGAATCCCAACTACAATCCACTTCACTCCAATCCAAAAGCACTCAAAATGCACCCGTACATACCTGGCCATTAGCCAAAAGTTCCACGGCAACATCACTTCTTTTCGATAGGGAAAATGTGAGGGTGGAAGCAACGAAGACTACGAATAAGAAGCCGGTGATTAGAGCCACGGAGCCCGAGAGAACCGACTGAAAATGCTAATCCGAGTTTCGGACACCGCCCGGATTTGTCAAAGAAGAAGCACTGAAAAGCTCAGGGAGAGGGTCGAAAAAGGGCCGAAAACTTGCAGAAAACCGTACGAAACACAAGCGAATGACGTATTGTGCTGGCTGGAACACATGAATCGAACATGAAAAGGGAAAATGGGCGGAAAATTGAAGAATGGCCTAGAAGGGGTCTGTGGTGGGCAGTGTTGAGAGCACAGAAACTGAAAGAAGAATGTATTCGATTCGATTCGTTTCTTCTTCTTCTTCTTCTCTTCGCCGCCTTCTTTTCGTGTGTTTTCTCATTGCGCCCGGAGGCATCGAGCCGCCCTTTTACTTGTTCCGCAGGGCAACACTTTGGCCAGGAATGGGCCGAGAAAACCGGCAGGAAAACGGTGATGACGTCACTGTTGATGCGCTCTCCGGAGAAGAAGAGAGAAAAAGAGAGATGAATTTTATGCGAACGGCCCGCCGTTGGCTCATAAACGTTTCGTCAGGGGAGAAAAAAGAAAAGTTTCTCTTTTCCAGATGATCAAACAACACGGAAAAGTGCTCCAGATGAGATTCCACGTCATATTAGAATTGCCTTTTTCCAGAACATTGATGACTCGAAGGGATTACAGTAGTCCTTTAGAAGTTCAAAAAGTTAAAAACATTCTTCTTTGCGCTCCAGAATCCCCTAATTGTTCCCAAAAGCTGATAACTGATAACTGATAAGAGGGAACATTGAAAAACAACACAATGATGAACTCAAAAAGGTCATTCAGCTCGTTTCCTGTCAAAACAAATGGTTCAGAACTTCAGGTGCAAAGTCGTATAGTTTGTGGTGATTTTTGGTTTTTTGGGTCTCGAAGCGACTACAGTACTCGTCAAGAAATCATTTTCCGAAGAAAAGCCGTCAAAAACAAAACAAAAATTCAAATTTTTTCTATATTTTGTATATCTCCAGAGCGCAAGTTCCGTTCATATTTCCAAGATCGTCATATTACTGATAACTGATAAGAACATTTCCTCAATTCGTCCTTGAATCTAGTCTGCTCGCAGCTCAACTTCAACTCAACACAACATTGGCGCCATTTCCGAAAACCCGTTTCACAAATATTTTCAAATTTCCGCCGACTCATCCAAAACCTGGAATTACCCCCCAAATCCCGTCATCTGATCTCTCTCGCTTCCACTGATAATCCCACGTTATCACGAGGCCGGCACACAAACAACAACAAGTTATCACTATACTTATCAGTAGAGCCACGTGCGGCACCACCCTCACAACTAGGTAAATGTCACTGATAACTACTACTATCAGAAGCTGTGGTGGCTGATAAACTGATAAACAGCCTCGAATTCTCTGTTCCCAAGAGGGTTTAAGGAATTGGAGGAACTTTCAGATGGATGAGAGGATTCCCATTTGTTCAAATTTTTCCCATTTTCAAATCCAAAACCAACCGATAAGAGGGCCTCCGATTGAGCTGTTCCCTGCGCCTCCGAGCCTCGTCTTCACTGTCTCCGCCTTCTTGCATAGCCTGAAAAACGGGGAAAAGATTAGGATAAAAGTGATAAAAGTTATAGCTGATAGGGGTGAAATGACACAGAAAACTAGGGTTTTTTTGATTTTAAAAAAAAATGTCAAAAATATATTAATTTTGTATCTTTTTTTCGGAATTAAATTTTTCAAAAAAATTGAAGAATTTTGTATTTTTTTTTGAATTATTTTCTTTCACAAAAATTCCGAATTTTTTCTAATTTCGTGCATTTTTTAAAATTTGTATTTGTTGGCACACATAGTGCACATTTTGAACCCAATCATCAATGAAACCTTCAGAAGACATAAAGGGACTTCTGAATCCCAGGAACGCCTTCAGAAGGCTTCAACTTGTTTAGAACCTCTAATTCTGCTCAATTTTTAAAATTTTAGCTCGTTTCTCCTTTTTCGGTTTTCCTTGAACTCTGTTGAGAACATTTTTGTTAAATTTAATATTGTCTAAATAGCCGAACTGGAATTTTTAGGAATTTCTGTTCTGAATTCCAGATTATCTCACATTCCAACTTTTCATAGTTTCATTCAAAAAAAGAAGAAGAAGAAGTCACACAACACGAGATACCACACACAACTGTGCTCTGGTCCGATCAATAGTTAATTACCGTTTTGCTGGGTACCTTAAACAGAAGCATCATGAGCGGCGAGCCGGCGGAGCAGCCCTGGCTCGTCAGCGCAGCCATCTCAGCCGCGTGTCGCTGGGAGCGACTTTCCGCTGCGAACGTCGTCGGCAGAATCGTCGGAGACGTGGAACACGATCACGGCGGTTCACGTACGGGGTTCAGGGTTACCCGGAGAGGGGCAATCGATACAACCTGAGAGATATAGAGGTCTGATAAGGTGATAAGGGGAGAGATTCAGAAGAAACAGTAGGAATACGGTTCAGGAGATAAGTGATAACTCTTGATAACAAAATTTCTAATTCAGAAGGCACTTGAAGAGTTTAGACGCGATCGAGAAGGACTGATAAGGTGATAATAAAAAAGATTGAAAAGATATCGAAAGAAATTCTACTTCAGTCAAAATGAATATCAAATGATAACTCTTATCACACTGATAACAAAATTCTTCTGGGAGGATGAAAACCGATGCGACAGATCGGTTTTCTGTCGCATCGGTTTTCATCCAAACTGGGATCAGAGATGATCCCAGTTTTCAGAGATTTTCAGATGAGACAAATATCACTGATTAACTGATGAGGATATAGCTGATAAGAGAGATTACCATTGATAACGCCAGCAAAACATACTTTACAGTTTTTCTCGAGAAAACTGCTGATAAAGTGATAAAAAGCGAATCAGAACACAATTCGGATTATACTTCACTTCAAATACTTTGTTTTGTTCTGTTTTTGACAGATGACGTAGATTTCGGCAATAATCCGGAAGTTACAGTAATCAAATCAGTGATAACACTGTGATAAGGGAGTTGTTGATAAGAAAGGACTCCAAAAAAGGGGGAAACGTGTTGGTGGCGGATAAGTGAGAAAAAGAGCATCTAGAGCAAAGAAGAGGCGAGGAATCTGATGAATTATTAATCTTCGGGGGCCCAAGACTTGGTCTTCTTCTCGCCCAACTCGGGGCCTATAAAATATGATGAAAAATATATAAAATTCCATGGATAATGTGATGAGAAGTGGCGAGAGAGTGTGGAGAAGGTGTAGGGAGCAGAGAAAGAGCCGACGAGAAAATCCACGTGCTAAGCGGATGGAAAACGTGATGACGAGGAGGAGGAGGAGGGTTATCTGTTATCACTGGATACATTTCACTGATAAGGAGGCTATTGATAAGAAATTTGAGAGAAAGAGCTTTGGCACGTAGCCAAATTGGATTGGTTTTGTGGAAACACAATCGTTTCGAGACACATAAATGTCTACAGTAGCTCGGAGAAATATCCGAAAATCACAAATGAAAAAGTCAAAAATGAAAAATAATCAGTCATCACACAGAAATTCCTACAATTTCACTATGATATGCCGAGAATACAAAAAAAAAAGAGGAAAAACAGAAAAAAGAAGAAGAAGAAACGGGGCCGGATATTATGCCTTGCCAATTGGAGCTGATGATGCACATTTCTCGGGAGGAAATGAATGGAATTGATAAGAGATTAGTAGATTAGCTGTGATATGATCAGTGCTGGCGAGAAACGAAAGACTGACTCATCGGAAAGGTGTTTTCCAGTGAAATTGGCGAAGGAAAAGCGACTAGAATGGGTTCGGTCAATCATAAATGCATAAAGAGTGGGCTATGACCTCTTAGAAGAGCACATGTTGCTCCGAGATGAAGAAAAGACGTTTCCGGGTGTGTTTTGGAAGACAAAAAGACTTATTTTTAGATGGATCAGGCCAATCTTATCTTCTCAAAGTGAAAAAGCTCACAATCTTGCACGAATTCTTTCTGACGACATATAAGAATTGATAGATGTGACAAGTTTTGTAGCCTATTTATATTCAGGCCAGGTGCATTCAATTCAGAGAAACTTTGGCCGAATCGGAAACAAATTTCAGCAAATTTCGGTCAGGTGAAGTTCTTGATGAGATTTAGGCCAGTTCAGGCCAATTGGAAGGAGTTTAGGCCAAGTTTGAGCTGGGTAAGCCTAACATTGAGTTATTTAGGCCGATTAAGAACTTTTCGTGTATTCACGCAGTCTGATTCAGGCGAATATAGGCCAAGTCTGTCAAATCTAGATTGAGACTATAGAAAAAACAAATTTAGGCCAAACTCAGGGAAAATCAAAACTTCAAGCTCCCAAATCATAATCATTGGGTAATCCAGACCGAAAATCAACTTTTTTAGTTCAAAACAATTGGAAGTGGACATTTTCAAAATGTTATTAAATTGGCGCATTTCACCGACTCTGTCCCCCCATAATTATTCCGGAGACTTCAGAATCTCTTCATAAAATGCTCCAGAATGCTTCTCGAGTGTTTGCTCTCGCAATGAAACCCGAAACTCTTCTGGAATTTACCGGATCCCGAATAGCTTATTCAAATACACCTCGAGGTCACCAAGGGGTCCAAGGAATCACTAGTTATCACTGCTTATCAGTCGTCTTATCACAAGAAGCCATTCTGATCAAAAGTCCACGCGGATCGCACACAAAACCTGGATTTCCCATTTTCGTGGCGAGACCCAAGTGAAACGTCATTTCTAGCTCGTTCCTCTTCCAATTAAACCGCAAATTTTTCAATTATATCGGTCCTGAAATAATTAAATTCTTTGCGCGTTTTCTAGTGAGGAATCAGCTGAAAAACGGAGAAAAAACGGGGAAACGAGAGCAAAAAGAGTCTTTGGTCTTTTTGTGAAGAGGCTCACGCAACATTGGCACCGAGTTAATAGAAATGCACTCGGACCGAGAGAGCCGTCATTTATTGAGGAAAACGTGGGCATTTCCGTGTTTCTCAGAGGCGGAAACGTTGGAAAGAGAAACAAGAAAACGAGAAAACACGAGTTTATGGAGATGATTATAAGACCATCCAAAATTTTGTCTAAAAACCGTATTTTAGCCTCGGAGAAGGCTTTTTTTTCAGTTTTTCTTGGAAAAGGGATTTCGTAAATCTACACAGAAGCTAACGAACGGAAAAGACGCACTTTTAGTTTGAAAAATAAGGAGAATTTTATTTTGCAAAACTACAGTAACCCACGTAAATCTTTCTTTAACTACAGTAATCCAAAGTTGAAAAACTCCCGTAAATCTACAAAAAAAATCACATTTTCTGCATTTTCTAGTTCATTTCCACTATTTTCTAGTCCACAAACATCAGAAAACAAGTCAGAAGAGCAGTTCGACTATTTTTGGAAACTTTTTAAAATTAATGAGTGCAGTACTGAACATTGCACGAAATACGATGATCACTGATAAGGAATTGATAAAAACAGAAGCCATTCCGGTGCAGCGCCCACCGGTTTATCAGTGATCTCTAAATTCTCAGGTTTTCGCTTATCACAAAGTGATCAGCTCCTGATAAGACGAGTGATATGACATATCACGGGTGTCCCACACGGAATCCTTTCAATCATCGTCCCAATTCACAGATATTGCTTATCACCTGTTTGCCACGCAGATTATCATCAAACTTATCCGCTTCTTCAGCTAATCTTCTTATCAGTCTCGTCGCCTAACTTTCGATCGTTCTGACCGGGTTACGGTAGTCAAAACCGAAAATGTTCGTTTCGAGACCCAAAAAAGCTCAAAAACTGTCAAATCTGGCCTAAAAAAGCGGGGGAAACTTGAGAAACGTGTCTTTTTCGGCGAGAAAAGGTGAAAAAACGGGGCGGAAACCACTTTGCTTCGGGCCTTGTGAGCCAGGTGAAATTGTGTCCGCAAATGGAGTTTCGACTCGGGTTTTTCGCCGTTTTTTGCGCGGCCGAGGTGACGTGATGATCGATTCGGATATTTTATTCGATTTCGAAAAGAAACTCCAATTTTTGGGAGGGAAAACGGACTAAAAAGAGGAAAATGTGGGGTTTCTAGGGAGAAGAAGTGATACAACTGATAAACAGGATTTTTGAAAAATTCCCGAAACCTCAAAGATTACTTTTCACTTCAAATTCAGAATTCGCGAATTCTGAATCACCTGATGACGTGGAAAATGGGAAAAGTTCAAAATATGGCGAAAATTGATGGGTTTCGAGTTCCCGAGCACTAATTTCTAATAAAGCGACTTCTGATGCATTAAGATGACGTAGAAAGCTTCTGAATCCAAAAAAACTCGAATTTTTGATTGTTTTGGTCTAGTGTCGAACTTTACGCCCCAAGAGGAAAAATTCGAACTTCTAGGACTTCAGATGACGTGGCAGAATAGAAATTCAGACTTCTGAAAGAATCAGAACACAATTCTATGAGAAAATGCGAAAAAAACGACAAAAAGTGACGTTTTCCGATAGGGAAAGGCTACAAATTGGATCGGAGGGTCTAATCGATCAGATCGCTGATCTTATCATTAATCACTCTCACTTTTCGGCTGGAAAAGAGGAAAAACGTTTGAAAATCCATAAGATGACTAACTAAAAAACGGCGATTCCGTGTATTTTGTGGTTGATAAGAGAGTGTCAACAAGATGGGAAAAAAACGACTACAGAAGACAAACATCATTCGGATGGAAACGGAAAAGACGAATTTGGCGAACCGCCGGATTCTGAATCATGTCTTCAGAATCATCGTTATTCTCATCTGGAGAAGAACTTGACGAATTTTATAGCGTTTCTTTCGGGAAAAGTCCACTTTTTGATGACAATGTTTTGGTGGTGGACACAACTTTTTCGGTTTCGAAAAAGAAAAAAGTGAAAAAGTGCGAGTTTTACGATTATTTTCCGCTTCAATTCAAGCTATTTTTACACTTTTTTTCGAGAAAAATTTTGAAAACTCAAAAAAAAAATTTCAATGAAAAATTCGAATTGTCAATTTTCGTTTCGAGACCAAAATATTTTTTTTTGAAAACGTGGGAAATCACAAAAAAATTGAGAAACAGGTGAAAAATAGGGCACAGAGAATGAATTTTTGGAGAATTTTTAATTAAAAAATCAGGTTGAATATGTCAAAAACTCGTCAATTTTCGCGTCGAGACCCAAAAAAGAAGAGTTTTGTCAACTGGAAGAATTTCGTAAAAATTCCTGGAAATTCCGCGTTTTTTGCTGCGAAATCCGATATGAACCCCGCCAAAAAACCGGGAGCAACTTGAGCACTTTGATGCTCTTTTAGGGAGCAAAACCCAGGATTCAGAAGTCGGAAAAACGGGGGAAAAAAGAGGGCGGAGTGAGCGGAAATTCAAGGAAATTCAGGGGGAAATCCTCACGAGGAGAGACATTTCTACGTCATTTCGAGGTCTCCTAATGAGAAAAATAATTAGGAAGAGAGAAGAGTTATACGGCTGATAAGACACTGATAAGAAGGGGAATGAGGAACTGATAAGAGTCAGATTTCAGAGAATCAGAACTACGTCACTTCGGGTTGGCAACACTGAAACAGGTGGGTTGGGGAAGGAAAAGAAAAACGAAAAAAAGAGGGAAAAAGATAAAATATTTGTGGGAGGAAAGGAGTGTCACCCTGACGACACGGCGACGAGAGAGTGTGTTGGAGGGAGAGACGCAGACAAGAGACTTGATGGAAAATACGGAGAAAAGTTGGGACGGAAGGGGAAACTAGTAATTATGATAGGCAGAGAGCAACAACAAAATGTTCTGGATGGACTACGGAACTGATAAGTTATCACTGATGACAGACTGGAGGAGCTTCTTTGACTGATAAAATTATGAAACACTTTTTTTTTGAATTTTTCCCGGAGCTCTAAATGTCCCAGTTTGGTCTTGCGACAAAATTCCTAGAGTCAGGTTACTGTTGCTCTGATGAGTCTAAAAAAGCCCTAAAAATAGCAAAACTTTCAAAAATCTTTCTATTTTTGGATTTTCCTCCAAAAACATGCAAAATATTCCAAATTTGGCCGATTTCCAACACCGGAAATTACGAGTTTCCAATTTACAAATTGGAAAATCCAAAATTGTTTTGGCTCAGCAACTAGAAAACTAGAAGAAAACTTGAAAACCACAAAAATCAAAAAATCGAAAGTTTCCCTGTTGAATATATCATATATAGAGTACATATTAGTTGTGAGAACCATCGGTCAACAAATCGTTTAAATACTGTTCAAATCCGACCGATTAATCGAACAAATTCGCGTTCTGTGAACTCAAAAATCACAACAATTTTCGTGTCAAGTCCATAAATTTTAAATTTGCCATAATTGTCAAAAACTTTTTCAAATAAAACAGGTCTAAACCGCATAAAACCAGACCCGAAACTAAAGAGAAAAATGACGGAAACTAGGTCAGGGAGCCGAATTTGAGTTTGTTATCCTAATCAGTTGATAATCAAATCGTGAGAAAATCAAGTTGTCAGGGCACCTGATCAAGTGCCACCTCGTCGCTTTTTGTCACTTTTTTGGGCTGAAAAACTAGGGAAAATGGGGGAAATTGTGAAGGAAATAGGTAGAAGACCACTTGAACTCGACAGAAAAAAAAAGGGAATTAGCAGAAATTTCGCAAATTTGGAAAGAAGACGATTACGATCAGAGGGAGGTGTCTCAATGGTTTGGATGGGTAAGAAAGAGGAAGAACCGATGGAATCTGGGCGAGAATCGGACAAATTCAAGGTCTCGAAGCGAAAAAGTACAATCGGATAGAATGTAGCCGAATTTACGGGAAATTCGTGGCAATCTACCTACTCGAATTCCCTTTTTTTCAAAAAAAGAGAAAAAATGGCGAAAAGAGCATCAGATAACACGGAAATCGGCAGCATTGGAGCACTGAATAAATGGAGCAGAAAAGGGTTGAAAAACGGAAAGAAAAGGAGGAAAAAGGGCGGAAAACGGAGAGAATCCGATGAAGAAGAAGAAGGAGAAAGAAAGGGGGAATGAATTGTGAAAGGAGAATGAAACAATTGAGAAAATGAGAAAATGAGAAGGAGGCAGATGGAAATGACGGGGGAGGGATTCAGATGGATTCTGTGAAGTTTGATGCCGGAATTCAGAATCAGGATTCTGATTCTGAAGGTCAGATGATTTTTCTTGAGGTTTCGGAATACGAATTCAGCCAAAAAATGGCGAACGTTTGAAAAATTAAAATGTTATGTTTCAAATGGATTCTGGAGTACTAGGATAAAGTTTCAGAAAAAAATTCCCAGGGATTCTGGAGCCTGGGTTCAGAAGTCGTGATTCAGAAGCCTGAATATTAAAAAAAAAACAGACTTCTGATGCTCTAGAATATGAATTCAAAGAAAAAGTTTGGAAAACTACGGAAATTTTTGAATTTCTAAAAATCTCAAAACTAACATGTAAAAATATCAAATCCAAAATAAATTTCTCAAAAAAAATGCAAAAAAGACCCTAATCGAGCCTTCTCTCATAAAATCAACAGGAAAAGAAGAAAAAAAGCACTTTTTTTTCTTCATAAAAAGCGAAAAAAGCGTCTTGGATAAAAGCGGAAAACGTGAGTGGGAGGAGTTGAAAGGATGAAGAAAAGACATGAAAAAGAGGGGGGAGTTGCAAATGCAATAACCTGAAGAAGACAGCTCGAGTCACTTATTCTTCATTTATTCCCAAAGAGACATTCCAGAATAAAAAGATTCTGATGCTTCAGAAAATGAATACAAATTTAACTTCGGTTACTGTAGAAGAGGATTTGATCGATTAAAATTCCAAAAAACCCCGCCAGGCCTCTGGAATTCTCGTAGTGTGTGCTCTCGGCTCTCGGAGCCAACAAATACAGACTGCCTGTGTAAATGCTCCATTTTTAGGCAAACAACTGTTCCATTGAAACCCGCAAACCGTCGAGAGAGAGATTTCTGCATTTCTCTGCGTCTCTTCGGCGCAGAGAAGTGTCTCGGATGGAAAAAGAACAGTCTCTTTTGTGTTTCATAAGGGGTTTGGGAGAAAACGAAAAAGAAGGAATCGGAGGAGGAGGAGCACTCTTCGGATCAGGTTACACACAATATCTCCACGAACATTATCAGCATGGCCTAAGAGTTGAGAGAGTTTTCTAGGCCACGGTGAAACTACAGTAACCCATTCATGAGAAATCGCTGCGAGACCCAGAGCAGGAATCCAACTACAGTAACCTGTCAAAATGACAAAGACACTTTGACCAGATCATCAAAACACAAAGTTGATTAGGATCGCTTCGAGACCCTATTATTCAAATCTGTACATTCGTGGCGACCAAACTACAGTACCCTTCGAAAAATGACATCAACTCCCAAGAAAAGCCCGAAAATCTCTCTGGAGAACTCCAAAATCTTCTTCAAAAAGTTCGGGCTGCAAACAATGCGAAACACATCCTTTTCTTCTTCTCCGCCCTCGTTTTTCCAAGTTGTGACATGGCAGATGACACATTGAGAAGAGAAGTGACAAACACACCAAAGAGTTTATCTCTTCGCCTCTCATGCGATTTTGAGGAAGAAGAAGAAGAGCAAAAAGAAGAAGAAAAGAGGAGAAGGTGGTTTCTATTGATAGATTGGCTCAAACGTCCGAAAACCACTGCGGAAAAGTTCGGACAAGAATCGGAAGATCAGTTTTAGGTAACTTTTGGAACACTTTCTAATTTGGCCTGAAAATGACCAATTTATGTGAAGCTTCTAGTTAAAACGACTAAATTGGGTTATCAGCACTGATCCCCAGTTGGGATTTGGCAAAAGCCTTCGCCTTTTTATCAGAATTTCTCAAGTTACCGAAAAGACATTCCTAGTTGATTCTGAATGTAAATCATGACAAATCGCTTGGAAACATCGCGATCAGCAAGTCCTAACTTGATAAAACCATCTCCTCCAATTAGAAACCACAGGACAGAAAACCAAACACTTTGACCTGTCTCGAGAGGGGTTTCCAACTCTTTCGCCAAGTGATCTGCGTGTCTGGCGTCTCTCCGTCTACAGTAATCCCTCGAACCGTTCCGCTGTGAGCCCGCAGCCGAAACCCAAACTCAAATAGAGCAGGAAAAAAGAGCGAAGGAGAAAACGCCTTTTGAAACATTCGGTTCGGCGGAGAAGAAATGGACCAAATGTAGACAAAATGGGGGCGAATGGACGCAAAAAACGGACGGAAAAGGGAAAGGAAAGGGGCGAGAAACGGCCGAGTCCCCCGTCAATCAGGGCTCTCGTCATTCGGAATGAAACACGATAAATGGCTCTCTAGACTTTTGATTTTGTGATAAGGTGATAGGCGATAAGCGATATTTGCCGTGAAGGGCAACCAGATAGGGAGTGATTGGGTCTCGAAGCTAAAGCATGAGATTACTGTTTTAGGAATGAAGATGGGTATCGAAGCGAAAAGCTGAATGTTACTGTTTTTTGAAGCTCTCAAGCAGCAATCTACAGAATTCGAAGGGTTTTGAAGCGAAAACTAACATTTTAGACTTTTGGGAACGAAGATGGGTCTCGCCACAAAAACTACCGTAACTACCTCAAATTTCGAACCAAAAACGAACCCGTACTAGTCGGGGTTATAATTCGAATGGCCACTTTGGAAAACCGAAAACGGTAATGACGTGAGATTGGCTAAACCAGTTGGCGGGTTCAAGAGACGAGAGAGCACGGGAAGACGAGAGACGCAGAGAACGAATCACGAGGTCATTTCGAGTGAAACGAACTGAAAAATGGAGAGAAAACGGAGAAGAACAGTCGATTTGGGGAGGGGTCCATTTGGATGGAATTGCGCGGTAATTCAATTTCAGAATGGGAAGACCAAACATTGAATTGTGGGTTCTGAAGAGAAAAAGAGAAGGTATCGGATTCTGGAGAGCTAGAAGACGAAGTAGAAAATTGCCTTTTTATCTAGATATCCTAGCTTATCAAAGTCTGAAAAGCCTAAGGTTTAGGGCCAGAAAGCTTATGCCAGGCTCAATCTTGATTAGACATGGAATTCAAGGTTTAGGCCTTTCAGGCCTGATATTCAGGCCTGAATTGGCTACTTTCAGGCCTTTTAGACCGGGCCCAAGACTCAAAGTCCTCGAAGGGCTTCAGCTTGTCAACTATACTATTTTTGGCTGGAAAACGCTGAAAATAGTTGTAGAAAGCTAGAAATCTGCTATTCTTCACCGGAATTCAGCGGAAAAATTGAGAAAATCCGAAAAAAAAAGAAGAAAGCGCTGCGCATTTTCTAAACATCCGCCACCATTTTTTGTTTCTTTTTTCTTTTTTTTTCGGGAAAAAAAGCGAAAAAGGGCATTCTCATGGCGACCGACACGGACTTTGGAGACACGAATTTTTGAGAAAAAAACTTTTTTTCGTGAAAAAATATTGAAATTTCCAGAAATTTAGTTAGTTTTTCCCGGAAATTGTCGTGAGAATTTGTGTTTTTTCGCTTATTTTTCCGTGTTTTCATCGTGTCTGGAATACAAATTCATCAGAATTTTCTCACGAATTTCTGGAAAAAATGGGGCAAAAAACTGAAAAAACGGGAGAAAACCGCGGAGCCAAGTGCATTTGGTGACCCCGAAATGGAGAGAAATCCATCAGATAAAAAAGAGAAAAAAGGAGAAAACGGGCCAGTTTCCGGACCGAAAAATGGAGAAAATGGGGGAGAGAAACACGAAATTGGCCACGATAATTTGTGGTTTTTATGAGCAGAATTTACTTTTTTTCGGGGAAAAACGGGAGAAAAAAGAGGGAAAATTGAGGTTTTTTGAAATTTCTTCACTGGGCGACGCATTTTTCTGGAGGCTATATGAGAGCAAATATAACATTTTTAGGAAGATTTTCAAAATAAATTTCATTTTAAATTTTTAAAAAGAATTATTTTTTATTGGTATAAAAACATTTGTAATATTTCATTTTTATATTTTTTGTATTTTTAAAATTCGTCTTATTGAAAAAATTTTTAAATTTGCATTTTCTGAATTTTTTTTTTGTTTTTTTTTTTTGAAAAAGCAAACCAGTTTTCTGTGTCATTTTACCATTTTTTATTCATTTTTTAAATTGTTTATTTATAAAAATTTTGAAAACTTACATTGTGTTGGGACGATCCGTTACCTTTCGATGACATTGTTTTACTCGTTTTCGATGCAAAAAGGCCTGAAAATTGGGGGTTTTTGGAGAAAATAGGTTGAAAATGAGGAAAAAAGGAAGGTGATAAGAGAAACATATAAAATTTGAATATTCGGAAAATAAAAATAGTTTCAGGTTTTTTTTTTCAAATTTTCATTTTTTTTTCTAGAAAATTTTTTTGTTATTTTTTTAGGTTATTTTTTACAGATTTTTATGAGAATTTTTCGAATTTTTAGGAAAGTTAAGAAATCAGAAAAAATCTAAGAAAAATCCAGAATTTTCGAAAATTTCTTGAACATTTTTCGAGAAAAAAACAATTTAAAAAACAGCGAAAAATCCCCGAAACCCGAGGAAATTTAAATTTATTTTGTTGCGATTTCAAGCAATTATCGAGTAAAAAGTGTTTAATTTGTGGGAGTACTGACGTCACGTGAAATGAAATCAGATGTTTGTCGGTGAGCGAGAGAGTGTGCCGCGACACGAGACGCAGACACAGTTCATTGACGAGTGTTGGCGCCCTGGTCCGCAATTTGTCGTCGGATCGAGTGTTTGTTCCCGGCGCCCGTTGCACAACTTATCCCCCCGCAACACACATTCCAGACGGTTTTGCGATGCATTCTGGAGCTGAATTTCAGGGAAATGGAGGGGGAAATTGGTGAGAGGAAGGTATCAAGCTACAAGTTTGACTATGACATATTTGGGAATTTCGGATTGGAAACATGAAAATAGACTCTGGTTTTTTAAAAGTGTAAAACAAATGGTATTATCGTTGTATCTCAAAAGTTCATCTCGCATTCAAAATTCCAAATTGGCGCCCACGATATCTCGCAGCGAAAACTACAGTAAGATTTGTATTTTTCAGTGATTTTCAGCTATTTTTGACATTCTTTGACTCTTTTGAACGAATTAGTGCATTTTTTCGCGTTTTCTGACAGCAATTTACTCGGAACCAGCCAAAAAACGCTGAAAAATGCACATCTTACTGTAGTTTTCGCTGTGAGATATCGTGCGCGCCAATTTGAATTTTTGAATGCGAGATGAAGTTTTGGGATACAACGATAATATAGTCAATACTTTCCAAGTCTTCAAAATGTACCCAGAAGCTCAAATGTTCATGGAAACTTCAAGATTCTTCTTCTCTCCGCGCCCGCCACAGCAAGGCAGTTGTCGGCTGCGTGCCGTCTCAACACTATTTGATTGCCGTGCGTTTGGAATGGTGTCGGGCCCGGTTAGCTCAGTCGGTAGAGCACCAGACTCTTAATCTGGTTGTCGCGGGTTCGAGCCCCGCATTGGGCTGATGTTTTTTGTAGTTTTTCAGTGTTATCAGTGATAATAGCACTTTCATTCATTTTGCAGGTGTCCACGAGAAAGTGCGGCGAATAAAAGAGGGAGAGACATGGGAAAGGGGGAAAGGTGATGATGGGAGGGTGGGAATAGGGGAAGGGATGGGAGTTTCGAAGTAGAAATTGTTACAAAATTTGGAAGAATTGTGGTTTTCATAGATTTATTAGAACAACTGGGAACATTATTACAAAACAATGAAGCTGTAAAAAGACATGGAAAACGGGGGGAATTTGAATTTGACATGGAATGTTTGAAAATTGAAGAGAAACGGGGGAAAGGAGATGGGAAGGGGGGGAATGAGAGGTTATAGGCCGACGACGTCGATTTCCTCATCGATTTCATCGTTGGATTTATTCATTGGTTCATCATCGTTGGATTCATTGTCGGGTTCATCGTTGGCATGTTCGTCGGATGAGCTGGCTGGAGAGATGGCTGGAGGAGACGGTGTGGAGGGGTTGCGAAGGATGGATGAGATGGAGAATGGCAGCGATGAGACTGGAACTAGTGGAGCTGGTGGAGACGTGGATGAAGAGGATGGAGGTGTCGGTGGAAGGAGGATCAGGGGGACAAGTGGAGGAACCGATGAAGATGAGGCTGAAGACGATGGAGTGAGGGTTCCAGTGGATCGGAGGTGGGCCAGGACGATGTCGAGGATCGTGCTCTTGTCCAATCGGGATCCGAGTCCGGCCAATTTGTTGTCGTTGATCCACTGCTTCAGTTGATTGTACGCAGCAGCTTCCTTGTTCCGTCTGGCCTGTTCGTGCT
>LR539388.1:85305-107847 GCA_900536315.3 Caenorhabditis becei
GCCCAATGCGGGGCTCGAACCCGCGACAACCAGATTAAGAGTCTGGTGCTCTACCGACTGAGCTAACCGGGCCCGACACCATGCGAAACGCACGGCAATCAAATAGTGGTGAGACGACACGCAGCCGACAGTTGCCTTTATCCGTGATATTCAACGCCATCGTAATGATCAACTTCAAAAAGCACATGATACATAGTTCAAACGGTAGATACCGTAACCTTTCCATTTTCCTCCGATTCTTTTCGCCCATTCAAAAAATTTTTCAGTGATTTTCGTGAACTACAAAACTAATTTAGACACCTTCGTCTATCACAAAAAATTTTTTTAAATAACAACCCAATCTTTATGAGTATTCAATCAGAGTGAAATGCGTATCCATCCCAAACACAAAATAACTCTCTCTCCTATCCAAAAGCCTTGTCATGTCCTAACCTATCATTAGTCCCCCCCTGCAAACATTTTCATCCCCTCGTGGCCCTCAATTCGTAAATAATTTCGAAAATTCTCTCTCTCTCTCTTATGACTGATGTTGTCATATTACACCCTCCGAATCAAAACATCCCAAATGGCCTTGTCACCCCCTTCCCTCTCTTTTTCTCTTCCCATTTTCAAATGTTCCCATTCGCCCACCGGCTCCCACCCTCTCTTTCCGTGTATTGATTCATCACCCCCGCTCCCCTACTAAACGACAATTTTATCACCGTCACAAAGAAGAATCCGACCGTTCCGCCGACTCTTTTTCGCGTTCTTTTTGAATTTGTTGGGTTGAGATGGGCGGTTTTCAGTTATGCGCCTTTAAATTTGAGCTACCGTAATCTCATTTAAAGGCGCATGGCGAATTATAGGGACTTTTCGTTGCGAGACCCAACCCTGTGATTTATGATTTTTCAGCTTCAAAATGAACTTGGAAACTGAAGAAATCGCGGGAAATTCAGCTGGGAATCAGGTAACTTACGTGGAGAGAGTCATGGGTCCCGACACGAAAATGGTTTTAGGCGGAAATACGGCTTCTGGACAAGGTTTTGGCACCTTTTAGGATGAAAATGGCGAGAATCACCCATTTCCAGCCACCAAATTCCAGCAGTTTCCACCGATTTTCACTGAAAATTAGGTGTTTCGGGTAAAAAGCGGCAAAATACCCAAAAATGCATGTTTTTGTACTGAAAATAGATAAAAACTGCTGGAATTCACCTGATTTTACCTGTTTTCATCAGAAAAAATGCCAAAACCTTGTCCAGAAGCTGTATTTCATCCAGAAATCATTTTCGTGGCGAGATCCTTCCCCTCATTTTCCCATTTCCCCAGCTCTCCGTCAACTCCCAGCCTTATCAAACCCAAGAATGCATCCTCTACGGCACCATCCCCAAAAAACTCATTCCGGTGAGTAACTGCGCCCCACCGGACTGTCCAATAGAGCGCACTTGCTTCCAGGTCCTCGAAGGTCGTCTCGCGGGTCTCTGTGATCCGGGATTTCAGGAATTCAGAGAGCATGAGATGTCTTTCGCGCAGACTCGTACCAGAACTGAGGTCAAGATCAGAAGACGATTCAGAACAGAGCCATCGTATCCAAAGTTGTGGGTCATGAAGTATATTGGAGGTAAGATTCAGGAAATTTGTTTTTTCTCTTCCAATTTCGAATTGCGACAACTTTCCAGTCAGCGAAGACCTTCCCCAAGTCCCAGTAATCGTCAGAAAAGAGACGACTTCAATGATCCAATCGGAAGACATGATGGAGTTTATGAAGAGTATCGGATGCTTCATGAACTACGAATTCATGGCAGAGGGAAGAGTTTACACGAAGGCAAGGACCAAAGTGATGATCTCGAAGCTGACGAAGAGCTCCACTCCGGGGCTGTACAACGAGAAGACGTTGACGGAGGTCAGCAGTCTGGCACTCGTCGAAATGAGCATTTCCCTGCCGGAATCTGCCGATTTTAATGCGGTTAGTGTAGATTTTATGTTTTTTTTGTGTTATTGACGTCTCCCGGCGAGTGGGCCTCGCCACGAAAATGATTTCTGGCTGAAATACAGCTTTTGGGCCTGGTTTTTGTCACTTTTTCTGATGAAAATTGGAAAACGAGGTGTTTTCGGGAACAGTCATGTCTTTGTTATGTAAAACTGTAAAAACTGTTTGAAAATTATTGTAATCATGTCTTCTTCCCCTTTCCCATCAGAAAAGTGGTGCGGCAGCCGCATTCCGGCCAGTAGACCCTTTTCGTGGTGAGACCCACCATATGGCGTGTGACACGTATACTAAGTGTCTGTTTGTTACAGGCAGCCAAGGAGCTCCGCTCGTTCGCAGACCAATTGCTTCCCATCGTCGAAATGGTCAAAGTGGAGCTTCCAAGACGCATTTTCCAGCAACGTGCTTGAATTTTTTTTTAAATAAAAACATTTTTTTGCAGATGTCGTATTGCTTTTGTTTGATTTGTGTCTATTCCCAGTGGTTTTAACACACATTTTCAATATTTGAATGTTTACTTCCTTACTGTAGTCATTGCGCGTATGGTTTGGTGCCGAGTACGCATACACTGCCTCTGCGGACACGACGTTATACCATACGACGCGGCATTTTTCATTGAATTTCGATTTTTGTTCTCAATTCTCTGCCTTTTGTTTGTGTTTTTTGTCTCGAAAAAGTTGTTATTTTTGTTCTCAGTCTGTTTTTCCCATTGCAGACCAGCAAAACCACTACGGCGAGCATAACAACTCGAGAGCGGCCAGTCGTCATGGCTACCGCTGGCATTTACGATCGTGAGTCGTTTTTCATCGATTTCAGAGATTAATTTATATTTTCAGGCCATCAGAAAAGAGTTCTTGCTCCTTTCGAACGTCCGTACAAATGCGATGTTTGCGCTAAAACGTTTCGTCACAATTCAAATCTATTCGAGCATCGATCAGTGCACACTGGCTTCACTCCATATGCATGCCCGTACTGTGGGAAGGCTTGTCGGTAAGTTTTATAGCATATCAGCGAAAAATCGATCAAACACATTTTGCAGGCTGAAAGGAAATCTGAAAAAGCATATGCGAACGCATGTGACGACTAGCGAAGAGCTGGAGGCGGCGTGGAGGCCGTTTGCATGCAGAGATCCGAGAACGGACGACCCGATGCAGTTGGCGAAGAAGTATGAAGTGATAATGGGAGAGAGAAGCAGTTCCGAGGAACCGGGATCCGATGAGACCGGCGGGTCGAGTAGTACGAGCGAGGCGAGCGGGGAGACGGCGAGTTGGGAGATCACACAGGAGAAAACGGATAGATGGGCGGATCTTGTGAAACGGGGAAAGGTTCTGCCGCAAGTGCAAATAGAGGATAAGCTCCGACAGTTGCTCGACGCCATAGAGGTCAGCAAGAGCGTCGAGGAGATATTCGGATCGGCGAGGAACATTTCCTTCGAGAGGTGAGTATTTGAACTATGGCCCCGGACCGTCATTCAGATATTCTCGTGCTCTCCTGGGATACTGTAGTTTCCCAGGAAAGACGTGGGAATGAACACGTGTCTCCCCTTGTCCATGCCGCCTTGTCTGAAACAATGGAGGGGGGAGTGTGGGAAACGGAAGGAAGGGGGACAGCTGGGAGGGAAATGGGAGAGATACAGATAATTCTCTAAATTTGCAGTTTCCGGTGTTCGTCCTGCACCGAGGCCTTCAGTTCCCAAGAGGAATACGCCAATCACCGTCACACGCCTCCAATCACTGATAACTATCACTGCAAAGTGAGTCCTCTGTTTCTCTTATCACTGATAACCTTGTCATTCAGTTCTGCCAGCGAACCTTCCAAAACGCGGACCACTTCTCGCAGCACTCCAGCTACCACGCCAAAATCAAGGACTGGATCGACGTCGGCTACATCCAGCACTCCAACCCCGATTTCCTGGTCCCGACCCCTGATGAAGTCGACCTTCTGCTCGCCGAAGGAGCTGCCAACAACTGATCTCGCTGTAATAACTGTTCCACCTTGCTAAATGTTTCCATCTTGTTGTAATAATTGTGAATAATCCGGTCCCTTCCCGGATCCCTTCGTGTTTTTTTCCTCATCAGATTAACATTTTATCCCCCGACTGGCCAGTTTTGTTTCTTGATTGTGAATTAGAAAGAGGCGTTCCGATAGTCGAATACTTCTGATTTCAAATGTTCATTCACTTCGTACCGCCCATTTTCAGATGGAGTTTCCCGGGAATTCTCAAGAAAAACCACCAGATCTGACAATTTGGCACGATGAGAATTCCGAGAACATCCAAACCTCGGAATCTCTCAATATCCCGGTTTCCTGCCCGAAAATCGAGCCGGAGCATCTGGAGCCGGTCCCTGTTCCCGTTCCGAAACTCGACGTCGACTCGTGTTTCTTCGAGAACCCCCACCCGCCGATCGAGACAATGATCGACATCTCGGAGCAGTTTCAGGTCAAGTTCAAAGAGGTCTACGAGCACTTTGACTATCTGCGGTACACGAACGACATCCGGTGTCCGTACCTGTGCATTTGTGACTGGATCAGGTACAGACTGTACTTGTACGAACCGCCCGTCGACCCGGAGACAGTGCGGGGAAGCATTCGGAATGTGTGCACCGAAGTGTTCAATCGACTGGATCCGCAGAAGGAAATCGACGATGGACACGTTCTTTTGGTGGGTTGGGTCTCGCAGCGAAAACCAATACCATTTCAAAAAGTCCGGTAAATCGGAATTTTCAAATGTAATAGACTTAAATAGTGAACAAAGAAAAATATGGGAGAATTTTCCGAAAAACGTTTTGAATAAGTCCATTATTGTTCAAAATGTCTTTCCAAATTTCCAATTTTTCGAATTTCCTTGTAGATCCTTCTGAACAACGCTTCGCCGTGGAGACACTTCAGCCCGGCCGGAATCCGATTCGAATGGCTCAATTATCGGAAAGATCTTCTCCAACTCATGAACATTTCCAAGAACAAATTCCCATTCGACCTGGAATATTTCGAAACGAATCCCCACCCGACATCCGCTCAAATGCAGTCGATCTCGATCGGAACGGGCGTCGAGTACCGAACAATCTACCTTCGATTCGAAGAGATGCGATACGCGAAACGGGCGGTCTGTCGGGAGGGAGACACGTGTCAACTGATCAGAAAGTACTCGGCTGATAATCAGACGGACACTGTTATCAGTGAGAATGTGATGATTTGGATAAAGGAAGAGCTGGAGAAAGTGTGCACCGCGCAGAACTCCTCGCCGGGACACCTGTCCCTCCATGTCATCCACACTCTCATCGAACGTCTTCAGATGAAATCTTCAGTTATCAGAAGGGTCTGGACGGATATTCACAAGAGGAAACCAACGGCAACTATTGTCAGGGGACAGAAGACCATGGTGAGCTCAATTATTTGATGGAAAGTCGTTAATTTTCTCATTTTTGCAGATTCTGGACGAAAACGTCGAGTACGCGTTGACGAAGGAATTCGAGGCGAATCCGTTCATGACGACGTATCGATTGAACAAGTTGTCCGAGAAGTTTGCAGTTATGCCACGTCGGATCAGAGCCCTCTTCGATCAACTCAATTCTATGAACTCTTAAAAGCTTTACTTTTTGTTACTGTTATTTTTGTTGTCATTTTAGTTTTTGTTACTGTTTATTTTTATCATTTCACATACTAAAATGTTTTTGGTTCCAAGTTCCAACTCGCAAGCAGAATCTTGAGCGAGAGTTTTTTATTTTATCATTTTTTTCAAAACGTGTTGACCCCTTGATTCTTATCAGTCTGCCAATCTCGAAAGTTCCCAATCAGCAGTTTCTATTCATTCCTCACTAACCTCTCCAACTCGACTAACCCTCTCTCAACTCCCTCTCGAAATGTGGTACGGAAACGCCTACGTTCAACCGGTTGGTCCTCCAGAAGACATTCTTCTGATCTCTGATCCTCTTTCCAGCAAGTCACCATGGTCCCAACAGTCGCCCCGCCCGTCGTCGTCGCTTCGCCGTACCCGACTGTCGTTGCAGCACCGCCCGTCGTCGTCGCCGCTCCAATGGTCACTCCGATGGTCACTCCGGTCGTCGCAGCGCCTGTTGTGGCTACTCCGATGATTGCGGCACCGCCCGTCTACAATCCATATGCACCGAGATGGATTTAAAAACTCAATAAATTATTGATTTCTTGTCGTTATCAACTTGTCACTCCCAATCGAAACGGTCTCCAGAGCAACCAGGTTGATAAGGTCGACAACGGGAAGGACGATGCTGCAAGTGCGCCCCGTTGGACAGTCCGGTGGAGCGCACTTACCTGTTCGGGTTCTCCTTGATCGGTTTTGAATCCCAGAATCCCATCTGCATTGAAATGAAAAAGAGCAACAAGTTCGTGTCGAGACGCATGAAACCCTTGCCTCCTCCAGAATCTGTCGTCTCATCTGAATGCTCAACTTGTGCAGGGCCTTCTGCAGCTTCAACTCCACCCACTTCTACTTCTCAAGCAATTACACATTCCCCAATCACCCCATCTACTGACCATAATGATTACTAGCCGAGAGCAGCTCTGCCAGTACTTCTGTACCAATATCATTGCTGATAAGACGTTCTACTAACCAATCCCCTTACTAATCTGTATCTAAACTGTATATTGGTATTTTATCGCTCGTTTCTCAATATTATTCTTTTTTTTTCGAATCTGATTTTTTTATTATGCATCCAATGAGAAATTCAAGTGTTCCACCCTGACCCCCAGCTCTTCACAACTCCACTTTCTGTTTCTCGACTCGGATAGCCATGTGCCTAGACGGATAGACATTTACCTGTGCGTGCCACAACGTTGGTCGCCAGTTGTTTTCCACCGTCTCCCCAATCAAAAATCTTCCCGTCGGATAGCAATCTGCGAGAAAAAACAAGGTCATTCGCGAAGGGGAACACCTCCTTTTTCGTGTTTTCCGTCCTTGGCCCAAATTAAAACACTATGCGGTTCTGGTTTATTTACCTGATGAAAACATTTTGGGTCTCGCCACGAACTTTTGTTATCTAAGACTTTCAGACCCATATGACATACGGTACTTCCCAAACAGGTCTTACCACGAAAACCACAAAAACCCATCAACTAATTTACTTAATTACTGTATGTGTTTGTTGTTTTTTCTTCATACTCTTCCTTATAAACGAAGCGAGAGAGAACGAGACGCAGACAGTCCGACCAGTTTCTTTCGTCGGAAATCTTCTAGAATCTTCCCGTTAAACACATATAAAAGCGACGAATCGGGTTTCCGAAAAGAAGAACTTCCGCCTTTTTCATCGATTTTTCCACCCATTTTCTCGATGACAGTTTTCTCCTTTTTATCATTTTATCAGAAGACGTTATCATTTCAGAATGCGACATCTCGTCGCTTTTTCCTTCTTGTCAATTATTCTGTCTTGTGCAGCAGAAGAAGTAGAGGAGAAGCCGAAACTCCCCAAATGCGAACACATTGATCCGTATGAGAAGTGAGTTGGAAATGCGCTCCATTGAGAAGACTCAATGTTTTTCTTACTGTACAATGAATTTTTGTGCTATTACTGTATCTGGAAGCTGAAGTTCTCATTCAAAATTTCAAACTGGCGCGCATAGGTCTCGCAGCGAAAACTACAGTAAGACATGAAGTTTTCAGTGTTTTTGGGCCGTTTTCGAGTAAATTGCTGTCAGAAAATGTGAAAAATGCAAAAATGCTTTAAAAAACAGATGGAAAATCACAAAAATAGCCCAAAAACACTGAAAATACATGTCTTACTGTAGTTTTCGAAAAAATCATCGAAAAATGAATCCGAATTTTCAGTCTGGAAGGTTGGCTTGCTCTGGGAAGTGCAGAAGACAGAAAATGTAATCATACCAGTGTCAAGGATGATCTGACGGAGAGTGAATCGAAGAAGTTGGACTGGGGGATCAAGAGTTTCGCGTTCGATGGACTCGCTTCGGAGAAGTTGGGTCCAGTGAGAAAAGTTGGAAAACAGGCACATAAACTGTGAGTTCGGAGGCCGATTTGCGGTTCAGAACTGACGGTTTCAGGTGTGAGGAAGAGAAATATGACGCCGAATTCTCGACTTCTGTCGTTGTCATCCACCACAATGAAGCTCTCTCAACGATCCTTCGAATGATCAACGGAATCGTTGAATTCACACCTTCATCCCTTCTGAAGCAGATCGTGCTCTACGAGGATGCTTCTGATGAGGGACATGTGCTCACGGAGCATCTCGAGAAGTACGCCAAGTTGAAGGGGCTGGAGGAGAAGTTGGTGATTCACAGGAGTGAATACAGACAGGTTGGGAGAGTCGAGAATGGGGATAAAGTTAGGAGGGAATGGATTGCAGGGTCTGATTAGAGCGAAGGTGCATGCCTCGAGACTGGCCACTGGAGAAGTCATCGTGTTCATGGATTCGCATTGTGAAGTTGCCGAGAGATGGCTCGAACCACTGCTGCAACCGATCAAGGAGAACCCGAAGAGGTAAGTGCGCTCCACCGGACTGTCCAACAGGGCGCACTTGCAGCATCGTCCTTCCCGTTGTCGACCTTATCAACCCGGTTTCCTTCGACTATTCCTCTTCAATGGTCGCTAAAAGCGGATTCGACTGGGGACTTACTTTCAAGTGGATCTACCTGCCATGGGAATACTTCGAGACCCCGGAGAACAATGTGAAGCCTTTCGAGTAATCATTCCTTATCACTGATTAACTGATTATCACCCGATTCCTCTTCCAGCTCCCCAGCAATGCCAGGAGGTCTTCTCGCAATGCGACGAGAGTATTTCGTGGAACTCGGCGAATACGACATGGGAATGGAGATCTGGGGATCGGAGAACATTGAATTGTCCCTGAAGGCGTGGCTCTGCGGAGGTCGAGTCGTCGTTGCTCCGTGCTCCAGAGTCGGTCACGTCTTCCGAATGCGACGACCGTATTCTTCGAAACCGGGAATGGACACTGCACTGTACAATGCAGTGAGAGTCGCCAAGACTTGGTTGGGAGAGTATGAGGTGAGGAAACGCGCTCTACTGCCACTGATGAAGGTTTTGACCCTACCGGCATAAGGAGTATGTGCTCTACTGGACGAGCTAAAAAGAGTGTGAGAAAACGAGAGACGGCAGAGAAGACTCTCTCGTTTCCTAACACTCTTTTTCACTCGTCCAGTAGAGCGCATACTCCTTATGCCGCGACGGTAGGATCCGTGACCATCTCACTCAAAAAACAACCAATTTACATGAGAAACCACACGAAAACCCTCGTCTTTTTTCCAGAAAAACTTCTTCGCCGCCAAGCCACGTGGCCTCAAAATCGTGTTCGGAGACATCAGCGAAAGCATCAAAGTCCGCGATAGGCTCAAGTGCAAAGACATGAAATGGTTCATCGAGAACGTCTACCCGGAACTTCAGCCAAAGGTTCATGATGAACTCTAAAGTCGTTCCTGTGTTATTTTTACTTTTCCAAATGCTGGTCGTTGTTTTTTTGTCAGAGTATATTTAACTAAATGTAAAACTATTATTTGATTTTGAATTTGTATTTAGTGTAAGGGCACCCGGCGCCCTTAGAGTAAAGAGCTCCCGGTGACTCATCCAGCGGACTTCGACCCGCCATTCCATGCCGGCATTCCGCAACACCCCCGCGTTCAAGACCAGAGAGCCGTCGCCGCAAGCGTCTCGTCTCTCTATCCTCAGACTCCACACTCTATAACCGACGGTTTACAGATCGCCCCAGCACAACGTCACAAGCTCACGGTCAAGAGGCCCCGCCCCGAGGATTCCAGCACAAGCCAAGCCGATACAAAAGCGGCCCGCTACGAACGATCAAGGCTCTTCTAACCGATGTTCTATCTATTGTTGTCTGTGTTTGAAAGTCCAATAAAGCTTGGTCAGTAACCTGCCCAAATACCTTTACTGGTAGCAGCGAGTACCCCAAGGCAACCTTAGGTTTCCTTGGGGGTTAAGATCCACCGGTAGGTTACTGAGGCAGATTTAGATAGGATATGATTAGGGGTATGCCGGGAAAGCTCTAGTTGTCGAAATTGCAGAGCCATCGGGGCTGTTTATCTAGGATCCCAGGTATAGGAAAAACCGGGCATGTCCGTGGAGGCGGATCCTAAAGGGTGCAAGATACCTAGGTTGCGTGCTAAGCTTTGGCCAGAGCCGCCGCGATTTTCATAGGTATAGATTCAGTTTTCTCTTTTCAGTTTAAGTTACCGCACCGCAATAGACACTAGCATAGCCATCCATAAGACGCAAAGTTGACGTTTCGATTCAGTTTCTAATTTGAGCATTCAGGCCTCCTGTCCTGAGTTTTACCAAACCTTTCTCTTATTTTCTTATCCTATTTTTTTTCTTTTCCTTTCATGCTCACCAAAACTGACTCCTAACGGAACACCGCGCAGGAGTTTAAAGCCGCCTAGCGCACGCAGTTTTCAGTCACAGATAGGTTTCACGTCATGGTTAGCCTCCCCACGAGTCTAACACCTTCCACCGTTTCCTAACACGCTTCCACCACATTTCAGTCTTCGATATTCTCCGTTCTTTCCTTCTCTTTCGTGTCTCTTTGGGCTGCCCCGACTTGCGGTCACTCAAGTCTTCTCCTCCGGCAGACGCCCGTGCTTCTGACATGATTCATGCATCTATTTGCTAGACACAGCAGAAACACCGAGGGACTGTGTTACAACAGTCTAACGCAGACACGCAGGAGTTAGCTTTCTCTCAGACGACCTTGCCTCCTCCATTCCGCGGGGGAGTCAAGCAGACATTTTTCTTTGTTTTATCTCCCTCCGTTCTCGCCATCACACTCTCACTCAACGGGGCTCCTCGGTCACTACAGTGCCGCATAGCTCTGGCTCCCTCTCCTTTTCTCGGTTTCGTCCAGTTTCCCTCTCGGTAGTTTTATTCGTTTCCACATATCTCCGCTTTCCGTTCATATCGCTTAACTCCCTTCTCGTCTTCCTTTGTTCCGTTTTTCTTTAAAAATATACCAGCTCACCTCACTATGTAGTACGCTCTCATCCATTCTTTTCGATTCTCGGCCTCGTCATACCCCCACTAATGTACGCCTCAAGGGCAAGGGAATTTCTTCAGATGCCGGATCCACCCGCAACGGCACCAACAGTACCCACCCCCACAGCAGCACCAAATCCCCCTCCGGCGGCATTACCTCCGGCGGCCACAGCTACCCCGGCGGCGCCCGCAACGGCTCCGCCGACGTCATCTTCGGCTCAAGGGCCTCTCCCGGCGGCAGTTTCGGCTTCCTCCGTCAAAAATCAATCCACCCCACTAGTCGTCCGGTTCGCCACAGCGGAAGTTCTTCAGCGAGTTACAAGAGGTACAGAAGCAGCAGCATCAACGGTACCGACGCTCTTCCGCGACGCCGTCGTCTCCGATCTGACTAACGTACACACGAAGATCCTGGAGATCAACAATCTTCAAGCCGATCGGATCCAACGACTGGAGACGCACATCGAGGCCAGCAGTGACCTCATCGACACACGCCTGCGCTTCATGGAATCACAGATCCGTGAAGTCAAGGATCGAGTCAGCGGAAAGCCACCAAGTCAACCACTGATTCAACCGATCACTTCTGGGGCTCCACACTCCACAGCAAGGACGCACACCACCGTTCGTTCTTCAACGGATCCCCACGCTTCATCTACAAACCCCACTGTCCCAGACACCACTCAGCACTCCCCTGCGGATAGCAGAAGGAACAGCATCGAAGACATCGACCTCAGCAAGCTAGTCGGAGCACCTTTCATCCACGTACTGGGCGCTAAAGCTCCCTCAATTCCGGCTTTCTCAGGAGCCCCGGACGAGAATTTCGCATGTTTCGTCAGGGCCTTCACGGACCAGGTTAACGCGGCAAGAACCCCGTTGACAGACGAGACCACGAAGGCCGTGTTCCTGACATTTTTGACCGACTTCGCCAGGGACAAAGCAGCCGAATTCTTGGAGGAGTTCCCACAAGCATCGTTCACCGAGGTCGTAGCCGCCCTACAGATCACGTTTGAGGACCCCAACCGCGCGGACCTCGAACGCCAGGAGCTACGGGAAGCCAAGCAGGGCCCCTCCGAATCGGCCGACGCCTTCGGAACCAGGATCAGACGACTAGCACAGAGCGCCTACGTCGGGAAGCAACGCGACTTCATCAAGGAGAAAGCCCGCGAGGCCTTTCTCGACGGACTTCTGCCGAACCTGAAGTTCCATGTCAAAGGGAACAGCAACACGCTGTCGTTTGAGGACTGCCAAACCGTCGCGAAGAAGTACGAGCGCCTTCTCGCCGAAGCCGCCAAGGCCAATACCATCTACCCGCAAGGACTCGCCATTGCAGCCCCACAAGTGCAGCCCCCACAGGTAGTACCCCAGTTCCGAAAGGCACTGATGTGCTACTACTGCAACCTCGAAGGCCACTTTGCCAGGGACTGCCGACACAAGGCGGCAGACCGCGCCAAGGGCATCTTTCTCCGCTCCAACCCGAAGGAACCTCGCGGAACTCAGCAGTACCAGGGATCGCAGCAGTACCAAGGGACACAACAGCGCCAGACGCGGTTCCCACCACAGAATCCCGTGCTGAACCACCACATCCCGAGCCCCCAGCCTGCGGTGAACACTATCCAGAATAGTGATTCCCTCCTGGCGGCCCTCCAGGCGAAACAAGACCAGATCGATGCGCTGATGAAACGCAACGACGAGCTCACTCAAGCCGCCTTCCTGCCGACTTCACCCAGAATCAACTCGTCCTTCTTCCCTAGGCCCACCTCCGCCATGGTCCTACTGTTGATCACCTCCCTACTAGCCCCGGCCTCCGCTGTGCCAGGTCTAGTTCCTCTCATCTGTCTCCCACACGCACCGACCACATACCTACGGATGCCTGCGCCCATCGACTGCAACAAGGCCGCAATCACCAACCGGGATCCAGGAGTGGAGCTGAGTCTGCAGTTCTTCAGGCCGAACACCGCCTTTTACGACACGGAAGCGGTCCTCTGCAAAATTATGGAGCAGCGGACCGTCTACCACAAGTCGTTCTTCGGCGTGGAACACCAGACGACGGAGGTCAAGTCGCTGACGGTCCCCAAGGAGGAATGCGTCTCGATGCGCAAGTTCCACAGGTGCTCCCATGGAACCCTGACCGAGCAAGACGGGATCTTCGCCACAAGGAACCCCCACGTCCTCGATTGGCCCGATGCTCCCGTCAGCGCGTTCAGAGATCCAAGGATCACCACCTCAACGAACTGCGTCCTGGTGCCGACATCAGTCGTCTCCAAGTTCGGAGAGGAGCTTCCCGAATCACCGGCCGCCCCCATGACCGGTTGCAACTACCAGGAAGGCTTCTGCAACACCCAGGAAGGGGCGGCCCTCATGTGGACCCCCAACTTCTTCCAAAAGTGCCGCTTCGTGAAGTTCGACGATATGGTCGGACTTTACGCAAACGGCATCTGGGTTAGCAGGAGTCGAGAGTTTGCCGCCTCCTTTGACGACAATAGCCGAAAAACAGTCGACTGCGATCGCCAGCTCACCATCACGGACCAAGGCTACGCCGTTATGCAGATCTCCCGGAAGAAGCGAGCAGCGGATCCGGAAATCAGCAGTACGAACTGGGTATCCTCGAACCAACTAGCTGCCACGTCGCTCGCGGTCCACGAACTCGACCTCAACACCACGGCTTTCAAGATCACCCACACAGTCCGAGCCTGGTGCGGCATCATCAACGCCATGGCAGCCGCGTCCACAGCCGCCGTCGCCTCGTCACCGACCCACGCAGCTCGAAAGTTCCTGAACCAGGCACACGTCAGCGCGAAGTACCTGGGAGAAGGTGTCCTCGCCGTCCAGTCCTGCTCCGAGCTCCCGCACTCGTCGTTCAAGTTCGTCAAGTTCGGGAGTAAGTGTTTCTCGAAGCCCGTCCTAGAGGTCACCATTCCAGGGAACGTGACGTTCACGACCTTCGTGGATCCCGCCTCAGGAATCATCACGGGTCGTGCACACGTCCTGGAGTGCTCCTTGGTGACAGCCTTCGAATTCCTGGTTAACGGCACACTGTTCCGTTTCAACCCGTTCACGCTCGAGTCCAGGAAACTGGAGAACTTCCAGCCGACGCCCATCGCAAGGACCTCAGGAGCAGACGCAGCAGCGTCTGTAGAGAAGAGGACCCTGTTCCACAATATGGTCATCGGGAGCATGCAGGAAGACGTTCCCAGGGTCCACTACCAGAAGATTTGGGCTGCCCTACAAGGAAGCACGGAAGCCATCGCACACGTCGTCAACAGCCATGGACACCCATCGGAAGGCATCATCACGGAACACGACGCTCAACAGATCATTTCACTATGGGAGACCTTCAAATGGTGGTACGGCCTGATCTTCCACATCTGGACGCTCCTGGTCGACACCACAGTCACCGCCGTGATTCTCACCATGGTCTTCGTCACTCTGGTCCTCGGTCAAGCTCTTCCCTTCATGTTGGCGCGCTCGACTCCGCCGGCGACCCCTCCAGCCCCCACCAGCACAGTGCAGCCCCAAATAGTAGCCCTCCAATCAGGAGTTGACTACACGGAACTGACCCGGAAGCTGAACGGCCCACAAATCAACGTTCTCCAGCAGCACACCCCCGAGTACTTCACGGCCCAGATCCCAATCCGCGCCAACGGAGTAAACAGCTTGGCCCTGGTAGACACCGGCGCCAGCTTTACCGTGACCAGCCAAAGGATGTGCCCCCTCTTAGCTGTCACGTCACTGGATCCGCCGAGCTCGGATCACGCTCTGGGCCTCGGAGGAAACCCAGTTAAGATGGCCGGCTCGTCCGTCGTGAGATTCCAAATAGGAACCCACGTCGCCTACCAGAAGACGCACTTCACGGTGGACAACTGCACCCCAGCAGGCCCCTGGAGTTACGACTTCATCATCGGCAACGACCTCCTGTCAAGACTCCCACAGTTCCGTCTGGACTACGCCAACAAACGATTCGAAGTCGGCAGTGACGTCCTTCCCCTAGGCTACCAACCGAACCGCACGATTTTCCCCAGGGAATACCCCATCCACGTCGCAGTCAACACAGTGATACCACCCCAATCGGAGACCTTCGTCAAGTGCTCAGTCGCGCAGCCACACCAGGACAGGACTCTCGTACTCATGTCACAAGCATCCCACGTCACGGAACAGGACCTCATCATTGCACCCGCCGTAGTACGAGCAGACTCCGTAAGCCTTCTCGTCACGAATCCCACCAACGAACCAAAGATGCTGTGGGCCAACACGGCTGTAGCCTCAGCCACCGACGTCTTCTCCGAAACCGAGGGACCTTCCGTTCTGCAGTACGCCTGACGACTCTTCATCATCTAACGAGACGACGGAGCTCGACCCTGAATTCCAGGTCGATCTCTCACACGTCGCCGTGTCAACCGACGAGAAAGCGCAGCTTGCTGCCCTGATTGACGAGTTCCATGACGTCTTCTCAAAGAACGCCTACGACCTCGGAAGTTCCAGCACGGAGCCAGTGCACATCTACACGACCACCGAAGTACCCATCCGCGCCCGCCCATACCGAGTCCCGGTAAAGTATCAGGCCGAGCTCGAAAAGCACATCAACTCCTTGCTGAAGTCCGGCCGGATCACCGAGTCGAACACCCCTTGGACGAGTCCCATTGTTCTAGTGAAGAAAAAGAACGGTTCTCTCCGTGTATGCCTGGACTTCAGACGACTCAACGAAGTGACCATTCCCGACAATTTCCCGCTGCCCCGCATCGATGCCATCCTCGAAAAGGTCGGTGGGTCGGCGTTCTTCTCGTCTCTGGATATGGCTAACGGATACCTCCAACTTCGTCTAGACGCCCCGTCGGCCTACAAATGCGGGTTCGTCACCGAATCAAAGGTCTATGCCTATACGCACTTGCCCTTCGGTCTCAAATCCGCCGCCTCGTACTTCCAAAGAGCACTCAGGACAGTCCTGAGCGGTCTTGAAGAAGACGTACTAGTCTACATCGACGACATCCTGGTGTTCAGCAAGACCTTCAAGGATCACATCCACACGTTGCGCAAGGTGCTTACGCGATTTCGGAGTTTTAACCTAAAGGCCTCACCGAAGAAATGCGAGTTCGTGAAAACGTCCATCTCCTTCCTGGGTCACGAAATCTCCAAGGACACCTACAGCCCGCACAAAGCGAACGTAGCTGCCATCGCCGCATTCCCCTCACCCTCCAACATCAACGAGCTTCGACGCTTCGTAGGAATGGCGGGATTCTTCCGGAAGTTCATTCCCACCTTCTCCGAGATAGCCGAGCCTCTGACTCGCCTTACAAAAAAGGACAAGAAGTTCGCTTGGGGCGACGAACAGCAGAGGGCGTTCACCCACCTCCGGGATGCACTCGTAGCAGAACCAGTCCTCGGATTCCCCGACTATGACCGCCCGTTCCATATCTTCACAGACGCCAGCGCAGTCGCTCAAGGTGCCGCTCTCATGCAAAGCCGCCCGGAAGACGAGAAAGACTTCTACGCAATCGCCTACGTCAGCCGCACCCTCTCGGATCCGGAAACCCGCTGGCCTGCCGTTCAAGTCGAATTAGGTGCCATAGTATTCGCTCTCCGGCAGTTCAAACCTTACGTGTGCCTCTCCAAGATTATCCTGCACAGCGACCATAAGCCACTGACTTATTTAATGCAGAAGAGCAAGACACACGATAACCTCGCCCGCTGGCTCATCGAGATCCAAGCGTTCGACATTACCATCGTGCATATCGACGGGAAGAAGAACACCGTCGCGGACTGCCTCTCACGAGCCAAGGACGAGACGGACACGACATCAGCTCAGGAGATGCAGGACATCGTCGACTTCCCAGTCTGCATGCGCATAGCTCCGGAGGTTCTACAAGTGGCAGCACCGAGGAAACTCGCATTGATGAGGAAAGACCTCCCCACGCACTACCTCGACATGGCCTCCGAACAAGAGAAGGACGACACCATCAATCAGGTCAAAGCAGTGCTCAAAGGAACTCCCCTCACCGAACCCCCAAAGGAGATCGCCGACAGAGCCGCGCTCAGCTTCCTGACCGCAAACGGGACCGTCATGACTCGCCCCAGCGAGAACAACAAAATCGCGGTGGTCTACGTCCCTCAACATCTGACCAAACTCGTCTTCGAAGCCTACCATGAAAGCCTCCTTTCGGGAGGTCACTTCAACTGGCGGAAAACGAAGACTAAAATCCAGCGGAAGTACTTCTGGCCCCGCATGAGCTCGCAGATTTGCGATCTTTACACAGCCTGCCAGAAATGCCAGGCTAAAAACTCTCCAGTACCAGCCTACCGGGAGCGGCTCCTGCCAGTCCGCCTTTCCCGAACCTTCGAGAAAGTCGGCCTAGACCTAACGGGCCCCCTACGGACAACGCCCTCAGGGAACAAGTACATTCTGAACATCGTATGCTGGTTCAGCAAGTTCGTGATTGCGGTCCCAATCCCAGATGCAAGGTCGGAAACGGTAGCCCGCGCCCTCTTCGCCGAGGCCGTGATGCGGTACGGCTCCATGTCAGAGATCGTCACCGACAACGCCACCACCTTCACCTCTCAGGCGTTCGCGGACTTCTGCGCCCTCCTCTCGGTAGCCCACCACAAGGCGATCCCTTACCACTCCAAAGGAAACGGAGCCACGGAACGAACATTCCGAACGTTCCACGCCATGATCGGAAAGTACGTCAACAAGACTCACACGGACTGGGACACCATCCTAGCCCCGCTCACCTTCTGCTACAATACTACCACACACGACTCGACAGCAGAAACCCCCTTCTTCCTGATGCACGGACGGGACCCGATCTTCGTCATCGACAAGATTCTCGACCCTTCCCCCAACTCGACCCCAACTGACCCCTCAGTCGAAGTCGAAGACTTCAGAGAAGCAATCGCCTCCAACATCAGAGACGCCTGGGTCCACACCAGGGATTATGCCAATAGAGCTCGAGAGACCTACACTCGCCAATACGACGCGCACGCCAAACCTTCGGACATCCGCGTCGGAGACCGAGTCCTTTTCAGGAACTACACCTCGAAGGCCGGCCTTTCCCGCAAATTAGTATTGCCCTGGGTTGGCCAATACCGTGTTCTGGAAGTTAACACTCCGGAAGCTCTCATTTTGGACATCTCAAAGCCTGGAAAACCACCCCGTCGAGTACACCTGGATCAGATCAAGAAATTCATCGAGATCACCGGTCCAGCCGCCACCACACAGGCCGACGACCACGAGCAACCGGACCCAGCAGACGCCGAAGCTGGTTCCCCGGACCCACCCGTCGAGACACCGGAAGAAAGTTTCCCCGCTACGGCCCCCCTAACCGGGTCCACAGCAACAGAGCCGGTCGTCAGTCTCCTAGGGAAGCCCGCCGTCCCCTCTCCGACGAGGACTCCTCCGCCAGCAGCAGACGCTCCGAAACCAGAGGCTCCTCGGTACGACCTCAGGAGAACACGGAAACCCCCAGCCAGGTACCAGTCATAAGAGCAGATTTTTCTTTTCTCTTTCTTCTTCTTCTCTTTCCCCAACCGCGGTCTTATCCCCTCCGTCCTTTGAAGAGCCCGCCCTCCGGTTTTCACCCCTTTCGTTGAAACCCCCTTCTACCCCGTCCACCTCGTTAACGCTCCTGCTCGTCCTCTTGCCGTTACCACCTCCGTTCTCGGCGTTCGCTCCGTTCACCAAGCAATCTTAACTTTTTCAGATCGCATGAGTCAAAAACACCCACGGAAACCGCTCGACGACGTCGTCGACGAGCTCGAACTCATCCCGGACGCCCTCGATGAGGACGCCCTCCTGCTGGCCGAGGACCCCGACATTCTGGAGGCCCTCGACCACGACATCCTCGACGTCTCCGATCTGATCGCGGACCTCGAGGAAACACCCGCACCAGCCGATCCACGTCTGGTGCTCCCATGTCAAGGCCCTTTGGTCCTCGACCCCGCCCAATCGGACAGAAAGCTGGCCTCCGTCCAGCTCGTCAGGCCCCCCGCTCCGGCAGAGGACCCGATTGCCACCCCCACAACCGAAAAATCTTGGGCCGAGACGATGGAGGTCGATGATCCCATCATCGAGTCCCCCATCTTATCGGCCTCCCCAGCCCGGAGTCCCCCAAGAAGGCCCCTCTCGCAACCATCCTACGCCGACGTCACCGCCGGACTACAGCCGGAAGCCAAGCTCCCAAAGCTTGAGTCCCCGAGCCCCAAACATCCGCTCGCCAACATCCCGGACGACGAAGAAGAACTCGACTACGAGGAAGACGAGGAGAGCCTGGAACCCCCAGACGAAGAAGAAGTTGTCGACGCCCCACTCTCGCTCTACCACCCGAGGGTCCCCATCGGACCCACGAAGGAACCGGAACTGGAGTACGAGGATGAAGATGTCGGAGACCAACCCCCGCCCTACCAGCCGAGGGTCCCCATCGGACCCACGAAGGAACCGGAATTGGAGTTCGAAGACGAGGAACCCGCGGTCTACGTCGCCCCCAAGGGTCAACCTCGCAGCGATCCTCCATCCTCCAGCCGCCACCCGTTCGAGGACTGCTACTCGAAGCACCACCCCAGAGCGGAGTTCTCCCGAGAGACCCCGACAGCCGTACAGGTAGCCGATACGAAGTCTATGAAGTCGATCATAGCCTTCCGCCACGTCTCCCTGTCTGTCTGGAGGATTGCCCCGACATCGCCGCCGGGTCTTTGCTCGGTTCCGAAGAAGAGCAAGGCCTTCAACCGACTGCACACAATACGTTCAGTCAAGCAAGACGAAGCCACGGCCCTCTACGTCATAGTGGAGATCCAAGGCAACGCATCCATCGCCTCGCCCCTCCATGCCGAGCTGGTCGGACCAGACAGGCCGGATCTCCACTTCGTGGAGCTCACGCAGTTCTCCTCCGACAAGCTGAACAGCTACCCGATCCACGTCGCCAACTACGCAGTGGGAGATCTCCTGGAGGTCACCAAATTGAGCCGAAATCCGAAGCTCTCGCCCTCGGACCTTCCCACGGATATGAAGCTCGTCAACAACGCCACAGCTCCCAAGTTCTGGCGCGTCCAGGAGTTCCAGCTCGTGGAACGCGACGTCTCCACCAACCAGATCCTCATCGTCCATGCCGTCCCTCCTCCAAACTCGCAAAGACAAAGGATCCAGCTCGTCGCCGAAGGATGCCCGAAGCTGATCGTCACCTCGAACCGCCTCTTCCGAGACGCTCGTCTGGCGGTCAACACCGGCAAGTACTTCTGTGGATCCTTCTTCTCACCCAAGGTCCACCCAGGCCGACTCCTGGCGTCAGTGAAGCACGACAAGGCAGCTACGGTGTTAGCAGCATCTAGCGCCGTTCTGGGACCAGGTCCGATGCCCCCGGTCCTCCTCGACGTAGCGGCGTTCCCCGACAACAAGAGGTGGCTCATCGAAGACCCACTGACAGGGTTCAAAACCCAACGCTCCCACGAGGAGAGAACGGAGGCTCTCTGCAAGACCCTCCGACTAGGCCTCTCCGGAGTCCTAGCTCTGGAGAATGTCAACCTGGATGCACAGAAGTACGTCACGACTCTATCCAAAGTTGAGCCTATCCACCAGGGATTGAGGATCTCGTTCGCCCTGCGGGCACCCTCGGGTCCCCCATCACCGGCCTCTTGGACCTCAGGAGTCCAGTTCACCGCCACCATCGCGGGAGCCTCCGCGTTCCTGGCCGAGGTCGAGACCAACCGACTCGTCGTACGAGAACTACTCATCACCGCCCGAGTGATGCACTTGGAAGCAGAGAACCCGGACATCGTCGAGGACTCCGAGATCCTGGTCGCCCAGGACCCCTCCGAGAACGAGTGGGCTCTCAGTTGCCTACCGCGCTCCGCCGACATCCTCAGCAAGAAGCACGACCTCCCCGGCATTCGCACCATCCTCGCTCTCACCGGCGGGAAACCCATCAAGTACCGGTTCCCCGGAACTTCTCCACCCACCATAGCCGCAACGGAGCCGACGCCGACGGAGCTCAACAAGGAGCAGAGCCTCTACGTCTACTCCTTCTCCAAAGGAACGTGTCCGGCAATGATTCTGAACGCCCCGTTCGGAGTCGGGAAGACGCTGACTCTGGCCGTGGCCGCCATGGAATCCGCACTCAATGGGTACGGAGATCACCTCCACGTCGCAGCAGGAGTCACCAACGCCGCAGCCACGGCCATCGTCAAGGCCTGGCAGAGGGTGGATCCTCACGGAACCGTCCCTCTCGTCCGACTCATATCGGAAGATAACCGGGCCCGCATGGACCCGGAACATCTCACCGAGTACGACCTGCCCCAGCTCATCATCCCGGTGCTCGTCGCCTACATCCGCGAGTGCGACGAACGCCTGGCAAACGGCCGGACCATAAGGAAGTTCCCGGACCTCTTCGACGTCACGTACCACCTTGACGCCCGCGGCCACCTTCCGACGGACCTCCGGAAGGTACCTCTCCCCGTCGCCTCAGCACGGAAGCCCATCTACTCCTTAATGGAGGTCTTCCTCGCGATCTACAGACCGCGGATCGTGGTCGGAACAGTGGCCAGCATCCTCGGCTACTTCAGCACGCCCCCCTGGTCGCGCTCTCCGGTCGGAACCGTCCAGATCGACGAAGCCTCACAGGCGCCACGGCACCTCGTCTTCGCCCTCCTGAACCGATTCGCGGAAGCTCGCTTCTCTCTGATCGGAGACCAGGAGCAGCTCCCACCGTTCAGGGATCTGGCTCTCCACGACGACCTCGACAAATTCGCCATCGGAAACCTACTCCGTGACGCGTCGAAGCTGGGAACACTACCCATCTTCGATCTCACAAAAGTCTACCGGACGCCGAGGATGGCCACCATGACCCTCTCGGACGCCTTCTACGCCGGAAGACTCGAACCGACTCGACCCCCACGGATCGATCGCCAGCTCCAACAGCTCCAACTGAAGGCGGAATTCCCATTCCAGTGGATCTCCCTCCCGTCTCGCCACCGGCAAGCCGGGACTTCACTGGACAATCCGGAAGAGGCCGTTTTCGCCCTCTCCCTGGCCAGACTCCTCCGCAGCCGTTGCGGACTGACGAGCGTCGCCGTCCTCTGTTTTTACAAAGCACAGGCGGCCCTCGTCTCTTCGATGCTCACCGACGACGAGACCTTCGTCGGGACCATCGACTCGACCCAAGGACGCGAATGGAGGACCACGATCGTTTGCACAACGAGGACCGACGGGTTCGGAACTTCTCCCTTCCTCATGGACGCAGGGAGAATCAACGTGGCCCTGTCAAGGTCCCGCGGGCCCACGTTCATCCTCGGCTCCCCGGAGAACGCTCACGGCCCCGCCTGGGCATCGATCGTGAGCGCCACGCCCGCAGACGCCCACTCCACATCGAAGGACCTGATGAAGCTCTGGAATCTTCCGGACCTCCAACCCTCCGTCCAAGCAATCGTCAGTGAGTAACCCCACAACCCCACAAATCCGACTAGGTTCCCTAGCCACTCGACTAGCACTCTCGTTCTAGTCATTTCTTCTCGGCCCTTTAGTCCGAGCCTACAATAACTTTCATTTTTTTTTCTCGGCCCTTTAGTCCGAGCCTACATCAACTCTCTATTCTTCTCGACCCTTTAGTCCAAGCCCACTTTT
>LR539388.1:107924-152564 GCA_900536315.3 Caenorhabditis becei
AGCGCCGGTCCCGTCGCTTGCACTTCCTCCAATCATCCAACTCCATCCTCCGAGTTCAACAACCCCGTAAGTCAATACACCGCCCATCTTAAGGACCAGGGTCGGTCCTTGCCTAAGGGGGGAGGTGTAAGGGCACCCGGCGCCCTTAGAGTAAAGAGCTCCCGGTGACTCATCCAGCGGACTTCGACCCGCCATTCCATGCCGGCATTCCGCAACACCCCCGCGTTCAAGACCAGAGAGCCGTCGCCGCAAGCGTCTCGTCTCTCTATCCTCAGACTCCACACTCTATAACCGACGGTTTACAGATCGCCCCAGCACAACGTCACAAGCTCACGGTCAAGAGGCCCCGCCCCGAGGATTCCAGCACAAGCCAAGCCGATACAAAAGCGGCCCGCTACGAACGATCAAGGCTCTTCTAACCGATGTTCTATCTATTGTTGTCTGTGTTTGAAAGTCCAATAAAGCTTGGTCAGTAACCTGCCCAAATACCTTTACTTTAGGAATAAAAGTTTTTTTTCAGAAAATTGCAACATTTTCAAAATGTTATACTTTTTTCTGATTTTTTCCAAATCCAATGGAAATACGTGAAACAAGTGAAATTTTCAAAATTTATTCAATTCCTCCCCAGATTCCTTCACATTTTCGGGCACCCAGCACCTCCCCAATCGGGCATGTTAATGTCGAAATAAGTGAGATGGTCTGGCGGGTAAGCATCCAACTGTCGGTTGCTGCAGTACAGTCCGTCGGCTTCTGCACACACGTGATACGTGTCCGTCGTCGTCATGTTGTTGTTGTACCAGATCTCGGTCCTATGATGGAACAGTTCGTCTCTTCCGTATTGCGGTGGGATGTGCGGAACAATGTCTTTGTGATGGACTATTCTGAACGAGTAGGGGAACGTGGCGTCGTGCCACGTGGCATAGTCGTAGTCGCCGGTTCTCGGCTGGCCCATCGTCACCAATTTGACTTTCGAAGCATCATAAAGGCCAGATTTGACGACATAGGAAGCGGCGATCGAAGCAATTGCACCGCCCAGAGAGTGTCCATTGACCCACAGTTCATAGTCCGGATACTTGTACTTGAGACTTCGGATGTCCTGTTGAAGACCTCCGTTCCAGAGGAAAAAGAAGGCGTCGTAGAAGTAGGTGAAGATGTGGCCGGCATCGAAGAACGGCTTCTTTCCGGTGAAAAAGTCGAGGATCTCCTCGGTGAGTTGGGTGGCTCCCTGGGTTCCTCGGAACGACATGACAACGACTTTTTGGGTGGTGTCGAAGGAGGTGTAGCCGAAGCAATTGGTCTGGGGGCCAACTTCAGAACAGTTGACACTGAACGTCTTTGACAGAGTCATAGAGGGCATCGAGTTTCTGGAAAGAGCTTATCACCTTATCTTATCCGATCGACTCACTTGAAACACTTTGCTGGATTGTCGTTAAACGCCGCCGCCGTCGTCACCAAGACCTTTGATCTCACGAACGTGTCATCATACGCGTGTGCTTTATCAGGAAGTTCCGGGCAGTTCAGCGCTTTCTGGAGAGTGTTATCAATAGAATAATCAGTAGGGGAAAGACTCACTGAAATGGAGGTTACGCAGGGAGAGAAGCCACATTCGTTTACTGTGACACACCAACTGAAAGATTTGAAATTTGAACATTTACTGGCTGAGACTAGGCTTATGGAGCCTTGATTCTGAGTCAAGAAACCTAGAAATGGCTTCTGAATCTTTCGAATTTTAGGTCGAACCATAAAATGGGCTCAATCTGAGCTCCTCGGAGCAAAACTCACTGCTTTCCGCTGGCAATGCAATCCGAACACTTGCCGGCTTCAGTTCCTAACACGAAAATCGAAATGAGAAAATAGACTAGAATAGACATCGATGCCTAACTGTGATATTCCCTGATAAGAAGAAGAAGAGAAATACGAAAATTGGTTTATGAGCCGGTTCTTTTATAGCGTAGCAATCATGCAAGAGTTATCAGTGATTGCGTTATCAAGGGCAACCCGCTGCTCCCCAGTCGACAAAGTTGATTCCGAAGTACCACACGTGGTCTTCCGTGCTGTAATCCAGTTGGCGGTTGCTGCAGTAGAGACCGTCGGCTTCGGCGCAAAGGGTGTACGGCTGGCCGATTGTCATGTTGTTGTTGTACCTGGAATAATGGGTCTCGCAACGAAAGCACGACATCAAGTGTTTGCAGTGTTTGCAGACAATGCATCAAAGCTTATTACTGCCGTCCCGCGGCGAGTCGCCTGGTGGGTCTCGCCTCGAAAATGGTTTCTGGCTGAATAACGGCTTCTGGATAAGGTTTTGACACTTTTCCTGATGAAAATGAGTACAAAGGCATGTCTTTAATGATTTCAAGTCAAATTTCAGCAGTTTCTACCGATTTTTAGTGAAAATTAGGTGTTTTTGGTAAAAAACGGAAAAATACCCAAAAATGCATGTTTTTGTACTGAAAATTAGTGAAAACTGCTGAAAATTGGCTGAAAATGATTGAAGATATGCCTTTGTACCCATTTTCATCAGAAAAGTCAAAAAACCTTGTCCAGAAGCCGTATTTCATAAAGAAACCAATTTCGTGGCGAGACCCATCAGGTGATTCGCCGCGGGACGCCAATAATACAATTTCCATTCAATCGTGCCAAGACCCACTCACCAAACTTCAGTCCTGTGATGGAACAACTCATCCTGTCCCTCCATCGGCGGAATATGTGCAGCGATGTCTCTGTGATGCACAATTCGGAACGAGTACGGGAACGTCTTATCGTGCCACGTGGCCCAATCATAGTCCCCGGTTCTCGGCTGTCCCAATGTCACCAGCTTTATCTTATCCGGCGTGTACAATCCGATCTTGACAATGTACGAAGCAGCGATCGAAGCAATGGCCCCGCCCATCGAGTGCCCAGTCACCCAGATCTCATAGTCCGGATACTTGTACTTGAGGTTGCGAAGGTCCTGTTGAAGTCCGCCGTTCCATTGGAACAAGAACGCGTCGTAGAAGTACTCGAACACGTTTCCAGAGTCGAAGAACGCCTTCTTTCCACTGAAAAAGTCAATAAAAGGGGGGAAATTAGACAGAGATGGGAATACTGGAAAAAGTCGAGAATCTCCTCGGTCAGCTGAACATTTCCCTCGGTTCCTCGGAAAGTCAATGCAATGACCTTTTGGACAGTGTCGACGGCTGTGAATCCGAAACACATTGCTTCTGAAACAGAGACTCTCCGATTTATGAAGAATTTGAATTCCCACTTGGTCCATAACGATCACAGTTGACATTCACAGTCTTTGACACTTTCATTGTCGGCATTTTGCTACTGAAACAACAGCTTTTTGTGCAGTAGAGCGCACTTACTCACTTGAAACACTTCTGCGGGTCCATGTTATAAGCTGCCGAGTGAGTGATCAACACCTTGTTCCTCACGAATCCGTCATCATATGCGTGAGCTTTATCCGGAAGTTCTGGGCAGTTTAACGGTTTCTGGAAGAGTGTCGATAGAGCGCATTTGCATTATAGACGATTTTTCGCTGTTTTGAAAAAGATTTCTGTGATTTTGTTCAGCTACAAAACTAGAGCAGACCTCTTCCTCTAACACAAAAAAAATTATTATTGACGTACCGCGGCGAGACACCTGATGGGTCTCGCCACGAAAATGGTTTTTGGCTGAAATACGGCTTCTGGACAAGGTTTTTTGGCTTTTTCCGATAAAATGGGTACAAAGGCATGTATTCAATCATTTTCAGCCAAATTCCAGCAGATTTCACCAATTTCCAGTAAAAAAACGTGCATTTTTGGGTATTTTGCCGCTTTTGTCCAAAAACACCTCATTTTCACTCAACATCGGTGGAAACTGCTGAAATTTGGCTGGAAATGATTGAAGACATGTCTTTATACCCATTTTCATCTGCACTTTTGAACAAATTCCGGCAAACTTGCAGAGTTTGCATTAGAGCGCACTTACTGTAATCGTGGTGACACACGGCGAGAATCCGCATGCATTCACAGTGACACACCAGCTGAAACCATCCATTCTTTCCCGCTTTTCCCCGTTCAAAACCTACTGTTTTCCCTGAGCCAAACAGTCGGAGCACTTGTCAGCGGAGCACAAAAGCCCCAGTAAGCATATTCCGAAGAAGAGTCTAGTTGACAACATACTGAAAAAGCCACGAGAATTTGGGAGAATCGGAAAGAAATTACGGGGAAAAGTATGATTTTGGTTTCATGTCTCTTATCACCTGATTTTTTGCTCTGTCTCTCTTTAATGATAAGTGATAATAAAGGGCTTGTTTCAATAAGAAGTTGCGAAATCACGGAAAACTAGGTCAAAGGTCGAACAAGTTTATTCTTTGGCGGAAAAAAGGAAATCAATATCTATTCTGAGATCGAGCAGGTCACAAAGATCGGATTACTGTATCCAGAGAGTCGGACATCCCATTCCTCCCCACGCGGGCATCTCCTTCACGAAATACAAGCCATGATCGTCATAAGTCAGGTCAAAGTCCAAAGTGGCACTACAGTAGTACCCATCGGCACTCTCGCACGTCTTGAATCCAGCCCCCATCTCCATATCATTCGGATACCAGACCTCGGTCCGATGGTGGTACATACTGTATCCGATGCCGAGTTGCGGGGGGATATGTGGGACAATGTCCCGATTGTGGACGATCCGGAACGAGTACGGGAAGGTCTTGTCGTGCCAGAGAGCATAGTTGTAGTCACCGGTCCGTGGCTGGCCCATCGTCACTAATTTGATGTTCTCTGGCTTGAAAATGTGCTCCTCGACGATGAAAGAAGCAGCGACAGAGGCGAGGGCCCCTCCGAGAGAGTGTCCGTTGATCCAGACTTCGAAGTTCGGATGGAGGGTCTTCAGTTTCAGCACGTCTTCTTTCATTCCGGCATCCCAGAGAAACACGAAAGCGTCGTAGAAGAAGGAGAAGATGTTGCCGTGATCAGCGAACTTTCGTTGAGAACTGAAAGGAAATGATGATGTTCGGTAGAGCGCATTTGCATATGGCCATGAATTGCCGTCCAGCGGCGAGTCACCTGGTGGGTCTCGCCACGAAAATGGGCTTTAAGGCTTCTGGACAAGATTTTTACACTTTTTCTAATGAGAATGAGTACAAAGGCATGTCTTCAATCGTTTTCAGCCAAATTTCAGTACATAAACATGCATTTTTGGGTTTTTCGCCGCTTTTTATCAAAAACACCTCATTTTCACTAAAAATCAGTGGAAACTGCTGAAATTTTGCTGGAAATCGTTGAATACATGACTTTTTACCCATTTTCATCAGAAAAAGTGCCTCCGGAAGCCGTATTTCAGTTAGAAGCCCTTTTCGTGGCGAGACCCATAGTGTTCCGGTTCAAAAAGCTGACTCACTTATAAAAGTAGGTGATAAGTTCCTCGGCGAGTTGCAGGTTGTTTTGTGTTCCGCGGAACGAGATGGCGATCACTTTTTGTGACTCATCGACTGCCGTGTAGGCGAAACACGGAACTGCTGGGGGAAGCGAGGAACAGTTGACGTCGTACGTGTTAAACACCTTCATGGAGGGCATTTGGTTGCTGGAATACGATATGATCAGTTGATTAAAAAGACTTCTCAGACTCACTCGAAACAAATCTGCGGTTGATCGGAATTCACGGCCGCCGTCGTGATCAGCACCTTCTTCCTCACAAAATCATCGTCGTACTCGTACTTTGCATCGGGTTCCTCTTGTGGACAGTTTATCTTGTTCTGAAGAATCTTTCTTGTTTTCCTATTCGCATTAGAGCACACTTACAAAGACAGAATGCTCCGACGGACACCACAAAACATCGCAAGTTCTCATCGAGCTGCACCATTCCTTGCCGCGGGAAACACAAGAAAGACAGTTTTCGTCGGTTTTCGCTATCACTCCAGCTGATACGGAGCAAACGGAAAATAGTAGAATAACGAAGGAATGCATGATTCAGGTCGGATCACATCACAAGTCGTCTCCAAATTTATACCGTTTCCTGGGCGGCGCCCCAAAACAAACGGACCAGCTGAGAGAGTGTGTGGAGCTCGGAGGGTGCAGAGTCGCTGATAAAAGGTTAAGATTGGGGGCCGAACACGTGGGGGTTGGGCGAGGAATTTGGAGTGCACTATCGTCCGACCGCATGACGGGGAAGACACTGGTCCAACCCGTCCATCCACTAATACTTTGATACGGTTCACGAGGAGCAAAACGAGCAAAACACTAAAAATAGTCTTATCTCGGTTTGGTTTTACAGTTCTGCACTGTCTGGTATAGTTTTTGTACTTGGTAATCTCTACAGTCGTCGTTTCTCTGCTGTTTGCACAGTCGTTGTGCGCTTCCAATTTAATGCCGAGGTACGGTAAGCAATTTCTGCATTTGCGCGCCGCGGTGTTTGCGTACATCTCGATTTGCCCTCGCATTTTCGAAATTATTTTGTCCGCTTGGGCCGTTTTCCCATCAATGTTAGCGTTCCCCTCGTGATTTTTTGCTTTCAAATGCGAAAAATATAATTTTACGACTTTATTTTAGCTGTGCGTGCCGTTTAGTACATTCGAAATGTAGTAAAACGTAGTTTTCGGACGAACGCACCGTTTGTTTATCGTTTCCGGGTCTTTGAGGCTTTGCGTCGTTGCACTCTTGTAGTTTTTTGTTTTCAGAACCAATAATGTCGTCGAGAAAGCTCCAAAAGGTGATGGTTCAGCCCGTGAACCTCATCTTCAGATACCTCCAGAACCGCACACGCGTCCAAATCTGGCTCTACGAGGATGTCACGCACAGACTCGAGGGATACATCATCGGTACTCAATTAAGCCGAGATTTCGAATTTTCAATCGATAATTTCCAGGATTCGACGAGTTCATGAACGTCGTCTTCGACGAGGCCGAGGAGGTCAACATGAAGACCAAGGCGCACAACAAGATCGGCCGCATCCTGCTCAAGGGAGACAACATCACCCTCATCCACGCCGTCCAGCAGGAGGCATAATTATCTTGTCCCGTGGTAATCCGGATCTCGTATCATCTTCTCCCACCTGTTCCACCGTTACTTCTTTTGTACGTTTCGAAAATTTCCCACATTATTATATTCTCCAACAACGTAAATTATTTAAATGCCTGGTACCTTACAGGATTCATTCATTCCAAATCTAAATCAAGTCAATACAAGCAAAAATAGTACAATATACACCGATAATCATGGCACATGGGGGGTTAGTGAGTGGGAAGCAAGAGTGGTGGTGGCTGCTGGAAGAAACCGTCGGGGAAGTCGGCCATGAGCTCTGGTGGTGCTGGTCCGTAGAGAGACTCGGGCGGCGCCAACTCGGGCATCATAAGCAACGGCTGCGGCGTCGGAGCCTGATCCATCACTGGCGTGGGCGCCATCGGCTGGTAGTAGAACGTGCTGTTCATGCCCATCGGCGGTCCCGAGAACACGGGCATCGTCTGGTTCAAATCGACACGTCCGTACTGCTGTGGCATGAAGTAGGGCTGTGCAGGCACGTAGCACTGTCCGTTTTGATAGAACGGCATCGGATGTTCGGGCGGCATAAAGTGCGACGCATTGTGATCGAAGACGGGCATCTGCTCACGATGAATGTACTTGCAGCGTGGTCCGTATCTGCAGTTTCCGCGCTCGAAATTCTTGCAGATCTGGCGACTCGTCGAGTAGTAACTGCCACGGTTCGTCTCGCGATGTCTCGGGATTCGGTCCGATTCGTCGCCAGAATCCCTCCGGTACCGCGTCGTCTCCATGTTGCGAAGGAACGGTTTTCGTCTCTGAAAAACAAAGATCTTGTTGATTCTCTATGATTCATTCCACATACAGGCGGCATTCTGAGTTCGTCGGTTCCGTGCGCGTACGGGCAATCGTTGTTGTAGGCACAGTGTCCCTGGCGGCGGAATGCATCGCACAGCTTCGTTTTGTAGCTCTCCGAGTGCTAAACGTTGGACAATTGAACCCTGGGGACCACGAAAAACTCACTTTTCCGTGGCTCCGACGATGCGACGGCACCTCATCGATCTGTGCGAGCGGCGTGATCCGAAGCGGTTCGCGTTTGAGTCGACGCGAGAGTGGCGCCCGCCGAGAGCCTTCCCCGTCGTTCATCGAAGTGTTCACGCGGTCCGATACCGACGTGTTGTTCTGAATGCGTGCCGGACACGTGGCATTCAGAAGACTGTTCTCGGCGAACGACGCCGAGTCGTTGGTCTCGTCAAAGTTGTTGTTGAGAACGGCCATTTGCTCGGCCAGTGGTTTTGGTCGGCTAGTCATTCTGAAACGATAAAATGCTTGGATTTTAGAGGAAAAACTAGAAAAATTGGGAAAACCGGCGGAAAACACATAAACAAAAAGACAGCAATGAACAATTCATTTTTTCTTTGGAAAACCTGCGAAAATCACGGAGTACTGCGACTGTGGAGGCTGGCGGATGATCAAATTTTAAAGTTGGGATGATATTCCGAAACTGCGAAACAAAACCCGGAAAACGCGCAAAAATGGCGTCGAAAATCATCGAGAACCTGGAATTCAAATTTTTCGCGCGCTTCGGAAAATCGCGGAGTCTCGTTTCGAAGCGATTTCGTTATGCGCCTTTAAATCGGGTTACTGTAGAAAAATTTTGTTTCTCATGATTTCTCTTCAATTTTCTTTCGATTTTGAGAGAATTTCCTGTTTTTAATCGGCGATATTCATCAAATTTTGTTGCAAAATCATTTCAACAGTGTTTTCCTTCAATTTCATTCGTTGTGAACACTTATTTTTTCCATTTCTCTAGGAATGTCGTTTTTCTGTTCTGAACATTTTTCGAACAATTTATTCAACAATTATTTATTCGTTTATAGTTCTGAAAAATTATAGAAACAGGCCTAAATACACGAAACTCGCTCTAGAAACCGTCAGACCAAAATTCTCCCTCTAAAAAATCAGATTCACACGAAATTTTTTATATTCCCAAATCCCCTTCTTTTTTCAAACTCCTTCCCTCCATCCTTTGCCCTCCATTATTTCACTCATCCGATCGTGTCCTTCCTCATTCCGTACGTCCGTTTCAAGGTCTCTTGGCACCATGCCAACTCCCCTATTTCGCCTATTATCACTTGTCCCCCAGGTACATTGAAAGTGTACAAAGATATCGAAAATTGGCGAGGAGAACCGAAAAACCAGTTTTTCGTCGGTGTTGTGAAGTGAAGAAATCGACGATCTTTGCCGCTTTTATGGCCGAAAATCGAGCGTTAAACCAACGAAAACCCCTCAATTTTCGCTTCAACATGAGCATTTTCAGTATCAAATTGACTGAAAAATAGCTCTTTTTTATGTGTATTTGTTTTGCGTTCTTCTTTTTTTTCAAAACATCCCCCCTATTCTCTCCGTTCTCATCAATGTGTAAATAGAGAAAAGAGACGCAGACACAGACAGTTCAATCGAAAATCGCGTGAGGAAGTGAAACAAGTACCAGTCGACGCGCTGTTTGTTTCCCCGAAAAACCCGCCACAGTTTCCACTTTTTGAACTTCATTTTTGACAGGAAAAGCTCAGGTTTAGTGGAAAATGGAAATTTATCTGATCAAAACCCGAACACGAAATGCATAAATAACTCTGAAACCTAATACTTTGTGTTTATTCAAACACATTCCTCTCTCTCTTCTCCTTCCTTATCAACACAAATATCAATGCCATTTCCACCCGTCACATTCAGAATTCTGACTTCTGTCTCTCGGCTCTCCTCACTCTGTCCGTCTCATCATGCCTCTTCCGAGCAACGATTAGTCTCACTGTCTGCGGCCTCCTCCCTCCACACACTCTCTCGGCCTCAAAAAAGCATGGAAAAGCTCAGCACGGGCGGTTCCCCTTATTTTATATTTCTCCTCTTTTTCCTCAAAAATGTTCCTTATATTTCCCATCGTTTTTCTCCATTTTTCGGGTCTTTCTGATCCCAAAACACTGCTGTCGATGCGTCTCGAGTGAATCATTCTCTTCCGTTTTCCGATTTACAATACATATATTTCAACATATATAAGGAACAAGTGTTTGGGGAAGAACTCGCACTAGTACAAGTTCTGCGCCTCCATCGTTTTTTTCTATTTTTGCGAAAAACCCGAAAATGACGACGAACACATCATTGTTTGCCCATATTTCGTGTCATTTCCGTGTTTTTTCGCAGGCTCCATTAGTTTTGTTGAAAACATGAAAAAGAAGAAAAACTTACAATTTTTATATTTATCTCACGATCAAAACTTGAATTTACAAAAAAAAATTAAAATCCAAAAAAAAAATTTTTTTTCAAATTTTTTTTTGAAAAAATAAATTCAAAAAATTGAAATTTTCATCTGCCAAAAAATTTGCAAAAATAGAAGAAAAAAATCTGAAATTTGTTTTTAAATAAAAAAACATAAAATAAATAAAAAATTTCTAAATTTTTTTTTCAAATTTTGTATTTTTTTGTCATGTGAAAATTACATATTTTTTTGAATTATTCATATTTTTAAAATCCGGATTTGAATGAATTTTTTCAATTTAATTTTAATTTAAAATGAAAAAAAAAATTTTAATCCCAATTTTTTGTAATATGCAATTTTCAGATCTTAATTTTTTTTGGGAAAAAAATTGAAAAAAAATTTTTTCGAAATATCATTTTTTTTTCTTTTCCATAATTTTTTTTCAACTCGCATTAAATATTCCTCTCTTTTTTCCCCTATCTTCTCTTCCACGTTCTATTAATTCTTTCCCCAAATTTTCATATTTTTTTTCCAGGAGCCCTTCGCCTCGTCACCCATTTCATTTATGATCGTCAATCAATAGCCAAAACGTGAGTATTTTCAGTGTTTATTCTGTTTATTTACCCACTGACTTAGTTTCACAAATCACAAATCACACTTTGCCAACTAGTCGAATCAATCGATAATTGCCTTCAGAATCACATATACGAGTCGCGCCACGCAGAATGCCTTCGCCCCGAGAGGCCAGAGACAATAATCGGCATATACACATTGGTGAGTCTTATCACTGATAAGCTGATAAAGAAGAGAGATTTCAGGCACTGTCACAGATCATCGAATACATGCACAACGGTTTTGTAGCAATAAGATTAGGTGAGTGGAAAGTTTCAAAAATTAGTGGTCAATCTCAATGATCGGTCAGAATCAGTGATTACCAGTGATAACAATAACAACAATCTGTGATGTGTTACAGCACATGCAAGTACAATGGATTCTCGTTCCTGCCGCGGTTTCTCTACGAACAGTTCCGCAGGTACAACAACATATTCTTCCTCGTCATCGCACTCCTACAGGTACATTTCACATTGAAAAAAAATGGGATTTGAGCAGGGAAACAGCCCTACTAGGTCTCGCCACGAAAACGATTTTCGGCGAAACGTATTGGGAGATTTATTTTTAAAAAATTAGAAAAAAAATTTTTACGAAATTTCAAATTTTATCTTCTTTTTTAAAAAAATATTTTTCTCAAGAAAAAGCAAGATAAAAAGAATTTATCATTAGAGCGCATTCCCATCACCTCTTCGATTCCCATTTCTTCCAGCAAATTCCGGATGTCAGTCCAACGGGAAGGTACACGACAGCCGTTCCGTTCCTCATCATTCTCTCGGTTTCTGCCCTAAAAGAGATCTTCGAAGACGTGAAACGACGGCGGAGTGACCACAAAGTGAACGGATTCCCCGTCGAGATCCTAGTCGACGGCCACTGGATCGAGAAGCAGTGGAGGGATGTGAAGGTCGGCGACTTCATCCGAATCGACAACGACAGCCTGTTCCCCGCCGATCTGCTGCTTCTTTCGTCCAGTGAACAACAGGGAATGGCCTACATCGAGACGTCGAATCTGGACGGAGAGACGAATCTGAAGATCAAGCAGGCACTGGACATCACGGCGCCGATGACAGCGCCGGAGCAGTTAGCTGGGTTCCACGCGGAGATCACGTGTGAACCGCCGAGCAGACACGTCAACGAATTCAACGGAAACATTGAGATTGGCGGTGTGGAACGGCACTTTGGCATCGATCAGTTGCTGCTGAGAGGGGCGAGGTTGAAGAACACGGCGTGGATCTTCGGAGCCGTCATCTACACCGGTCACGACTCGAAACTTCTGATGAACTCGAAGCGGGCTCCGTTGAAGAGCGGAACGATCGATGTGCAGACCAACTACCGCATCATCTTCCTGTTCTTCGTGCTGGTCGCCCTCGCCTTGATATCAGCCCTTGGATCGGAACTCTGGAGAAACGGAAACATCCCGCAGGCGTGGTACCTCGGATTCCTCGTGGACGATAAGAAGGGCACGTTCCTCTGGGGAGTCCTCACGTTCTTCATCCTCTACAACAATCTCATTCCGATCTCTCTCCAGGTCACGCTGGAAATCGTTCGATTCTTCCAGGCGATCTACATCAACAACGACATTGAGATGTACGATGTGAACAGTGATTCGTGTGCGATTGCGAGGACGTCGAATCTGAACGAAGAGCTCGGACAAGTCAAGTTTATCATGTCTGATAAGACGGGCACACTGACAAGAAATGTGATGAAGTTCAAGAGAGTGTCTGTCGGGGAGAGAAATTACGGGAACAACGATGACGACGAGTTCGCGGATCCGCAGTTGATCGAGGACTACGAACGGGAGATCGGATCGGAGCATTCGGAGGCGATTCTCGAGGTGCTGAAGATGATGGCGGTGTGTCATACGGTAGTGCCGGAGAACAAGGACGGACAGCTGATCTACCAGTCCTCGTCTCCGGATGAAGCCGCGTTGGTCCGTGGAGCTGCCTCTCAGAAGGTCTCTTTCCACACCCGACAGCCACAAAAAGTCATCTGCAACGTGTTCGGAACGGATGAAATCATTGAGATCCTCGACGTCATCGACTTCACTTCGGATCGGAAACGGATGAGTGTTGTGGTGAGGGATCAGGGAGAGATCAAGCTGTACACGAAGGGCGCTGATACGGTGATTTTCGAGCGGTTGAAGCCTGGAAGCGAGAAGACTGTGGAGCACTGTACGGAGCATCTGGAGGACTACGCCAGTTTCGGATACCGTACCCTTTGCTTTTCGGTTCGGAAGCTCTCGGAGCAAGAGTATGCTCAGTGGGCGCCTCTCTACAAGAAGGCAGTACTGGCGATTGATAACAGAGCGAGATTGCTGGCGGAGGCCGCGGAGCAGCTGGAGCATGATATGACTCTGGTCGGAGCCACTGCGATAGAAGACAAGCTGCAGGAGTGGGTCCCCGAGACGATTCAGGCACTGATGGCTGCAGACATTCGGGTGTGGATGCTGACTGGTGATAAGAGAGAAACCGCCATCAACATAGCTCACTCTTGTGCTCTTTGTCATCCGAACACCGAGTTGCTGATTGTGGATAAGACGACGTACGAGGAGACTTACAGTAAGCTGGAGCAGTTCGCGGCACGGGCGGCCGAGTTGGAACGGCAGGAGAAGGAGTTTGCGATGGTGATCGATGGGAAGTCGCTGCTGCACGCGTTGACCGGAGAGGCGAGGAAGCACTTTGGAGACCTTGCGTTGAGATGTCATGCAGTTGTTTGCTGTCGGATGAGTCCGATGCAGAAGGCCGAAGTCGTCGAGATGGTCAGGAAACTCGCGAAACACGTGGTCCTTGCTATCGGAGACGGAGCCAATGATGTGGCCATGATCCAGGCGGCCAACGTCGGAATCGGAATCTCCGGAGAGGAAGGTCTGCAGGCGGCGTCGGCTTCTGACTACGCGATCCCCCGATTCCACTTCCTCCGAAGACTTCTTCTGGTTCATGGAGCATGGAATCACGATCGATCCGTCAAAGTGATCCTCTACTCCTTCTACAAGAACATCTGCCTGTACATCATCGAATTGTGGTTCGCCATTTTCTCCGCCTGGTCTGGACAGACGATTTTCGAAAGATGGACTATTGGTGAGAGGATCAGAGTTATCAGCTTATCAGCGCCTTGTTCCAGGAATGTTCAACGTGATCTTCACTGCCTGGCCCCCAGTCGTCCTCGGTCTCTTCGATCACCCCGTCCCTGCAGATCAGATCATGAAGTACCCGGCTCTCTACGCCAGCTTCCAGAACAGAGCCTTCAGCATCGGAGTAAGTCCCTCCGATCCTTCCCCTGATCCATTCCGATCCTTCCAGAACTTCTCCCTCTGGATCGGCCTCGCCATCGTCCACTCGCTCTCGCTCTTCTTCCTCACCTACGCCACCGTCGAGAACCAAGTCGTCTGGAGCAACGGCCAAACGGGCGGTTGGTTGATGATGGGCAACTGTGCGTACACCTTCGTCGTCGCCACCGTCTGCTTCAAAGCCCTTCTGGAGTGTGACTCGTGGACGTGGCCCGTTGTCGTCGCGTGCGTCGGCTCCATCGGTCTCTGGATCCTGTTCGTCATCGTCTACGCCCTCGTCTTCCCGCACATCGGAGGCATCGGAGCCGACATGACCGGAATGGCGTACATCATGATGTCCTCGTGGACCTTCTGGCTCGCACTGCTCTTCATTCCGATTGCCACGCTTCTCTGGGATCTTGTTATCAAGAGGTTAATCCCTTATCACTTATCAGTTCCTTCAATTGTTTCCTTTTTCAGTCTGTTCACAATCGCAATGCCAACTCCGCGAGAGCTGGCCGTCATGTACAACAAGCGAAACTCTTCGTTCAACGGATTCGAACGGTTAGCCAGGTTGGCTTGCGCTTCTCTCACATTTATCTCTTATCTCTCTTATCATATTTCTCCGGTTTTCCATTTCTCATCCCCAATTTCATCTCATTCCCCATTAACCGGATCATCCGCCTGGACACCAAACTCAGTTATTGCTCGTCGCCCTGGAAAATGGGTCTCGCCACGAAAAGCGATTTTCGTGGCGAGACCCACCAGGCGCCTGGGAAGTCCTCAAAATATCTAGGTCATCTCAATTTCAGACTTTTCCTCGCCAAACTAATCCCGAAACTCGGCGATTCTTTGCAGCAAACAAGTGCACCTGCACACGATGCTAGTCGCGATTGAACGCAGGTTAAAGGCATGCGAATGGGTGTAGTCGGTTTTCGTGGCGAGACCCGACAAAGAAGCGCAGTATGTTTTGAGAACGAATGATGATGTGCGAATGAAGTGTGTGTGAAATGCATTCATGTGTGTGCTATCCTGTCAATTTTTCAGTTTTTATATCGTTTTCGCGCAAATATACTTGGTTTCGATTGAGTAGAGTAGAGAAGTCCTCTTTTAGAAAAAGATCCTAAAAATACTACGAATTCAGCTAAACCTTGGGCCTTGCGGCATTTTCGCTGCGAGACCCGAACCCCTCGTTTTCTATTTCCTACTTTTCAGTTCCTTATTCACGGTTAGACTTAACTTAGACAACTCGCTGAATAATTCCTTAGCTGCGTTGCGGTTGCGTAGCGGCTTTCAGTTTCTCTCTTATCTCCTTATCATCTCTTATCAGTCTTGTCTCTTGTTGTGTTTTCTCTGTGTTGTTCTTGTTGTCCAGGTGGTTTCTCTTTCTCTCTCTCTCTTTCTCTCCATTTCCCTCTCTTTTTTTAGCAATTGGGCCGCGAACCAAGGACCCACCAAAGACGCCGCCCACGTGTTCGCCTCCCGCTTCAGCCTCCGCAAGAAGATCGCGCCGTCGGAAGCGGAACACTTGCGCAACGGAAAGTCTTCCGCGCGGAACGGCTCTCCGGAATACGGCAGCACCGAGATGTCCACGTGGCGCAACCGTACGCCCTACAGTAACCCGGGATTCATAGACGACAACGTGACACGGATCACCGTCAACGAGGACTTTTCGTCGCCCCGCAGCACCCGTCTCTGATCAGAGAGAGTCTCTACTTTTGTGTATGTTTCCTACGTGTCTTGTGCCGTGTTCTTCATCCCCCACCCACCCTTTTCCGCTGTTCCCATGAGAAAGAGAGGGAGAGAATGTGCATGTTTTCATCAGGAGACGACTGTTTTTCACTTGGCTAATCATCTGTTACTAACTCTTTTTCTCATATCATTTATGCATTTTCTAATTTCACATTTTGGGTTTTCTGCATTTGGGTTTGCTGATTTAGGAACGCTGGGAAAATGGAAAAATTGGGATTTCAGGGTGGGTCTCGCAGCAAAAATTATCAAAATTGGTCTTTTCGTTACGAGACCCGAGCCCTGATAGGTTTTGTAAAACGCAGGATATATCGCAGCGAATTCTACAGTAAGACTTGCAGTTTTCGGAATCTTACTTTAGTGTTCGCCGAGATCTCACCAATTGGAAAAGTTGACTTAAAAACGTATGCTACAGTAATCTGTCGTGGCGAGACCCAACAGCTTCTCCGCTGCCTTCTAGAATGTCTCGGATCTCCTCTTCGCTTCCCACCTCCCCCTCCTTTTGTGATGTCTTTTCGTTGTGAAAACGATCACTCGCCGACTAGTCATCTAACTGTTTCCTTATTTCAAAACACCCCCTCTCACCCCTGTAATTCATCTGATTTCCATTCCAGCTACTCGTCGAATGTACTCGAAAACATGCGTCTTCTAACGTCTTCTCTACGTGGCAGCACCAGCGGACACTCGAGAACCGCTTCCGAAGCGTCGTTGGCTCTGGCTGAACAGACGAGATGTGAGTTACAGTGGCGGTTCAGATGGCCATATTATCGTTCAATTTCAAAACTTTATTTTGTATTAAAAATTTCAAATTGGCGCCCACGATATCTCGCAGCGAAACTGAAAAATGCAAATCTTACTGTAGTTTTCGCTGCGAAATATCGTGCGCGCCAATTTAAAATTTTGAATGCGAACAGCGGTTTCCAGATGCAACGATAATAACTCGGTGCAAAAACGACCGATTTTTGACCTAATTTCGAACGTATTCTCATAAGAGCGCATTTCCTATTTCCAGACGGTTTCGCCTTCTCCCAGGACGAATCATCAGCTGTCGCCCAAACGGAACTCATCCGAAACGTCGACTCGACCCGCGAGAAACCCACCGGAAGATAGTCCCTTTTCTACCTCTTTTCCCCCCTTTTTCTTGTGCCTTTTCCCCCATTTTTCCAACCAAACGAGTAGACATCTAGACGAGACTACGGTACTTTTTATTCTGTGCATGCGGGCCCTTTCTCTCTCTTTTCTCTACCTTTTTCTTTTTTTGCCAATTCCCTGATCTTTCCCCTTATCTTCTTCTATAATTTCTGCCACTGGATGTTTCTTCATATTTACGGGCAGATCCCCTATCATTTTATCACAATCTGTTTCCATTTTCCACTCATTGTCACCCCGTATTTCGCCCTCCTTTTCTTGTGTCTTTTCTTGCTCAAACCGCCCCCAGAAATCAACGATTTTCCCGGAAAACATGTAAAATATTGAACGAAACAATGAACAAGTCCCATTTCTTTTTGTATCCCCCTCTCGCCCCCGTTCTGACCCGTTCCTTCCTCCAATTTCTCCAATTTTCTCACTATACGAATTCCCGGTGACGTGGCATCATCTGTCGCGTGTCACAACCCATAAATCCGTGGCCCCGGTTAACATTTTCGTACAGCTCGTTAACCGCTTTTTTCGCTCATTTTCGTGTGTCGAAAAGAGCAAAATTGGGCCCACGCCAATCCGGTTTTATGGCACTTTGTCTTCATTTTACCGAGATTTTCGTGTTCTTGCTCGCTTTCTTGCCTCTTTTTCGGGCTTCTAGAACCTTCTTTGAGTGATTTTCATTGGAGCGCTTACATTTTTGGGGTTTTGTGAGTATTGCGACAGAGCGCGTTTTTTCTTGAATTCCATCTTCTGTGCAAGTTCGCCCTACTGTACACCTGGCGTTAGAGCTTTATCACTAGGGCGCGCTTGCTTTTTTCTACTTTTTTGAAAGTTTCTTTATTTAGCAATAGAGCGCACATTCAAAACTCCAGAATGTCTAGTTTCCGTCCTTGGAAGATTAACATTAGAGCGCTCTTGCTTTTATGAAAACTTGGAAGGGGATTGTCATTAGAGCGCACTTACAACTCACCACAACTTTTAAATATAATTTGTTTGCGGTAGAGCGCATTTCCATAGCTTTCCATATTCAATTATCAGCAAATTCGCTCCATTGCACTCAAGAATGTTTAGTTTGAGTCCTTGAAACGTTATCATTAGGGCGCGTTTACATTTTCAACAATTTCTCTGATTTTTGCACTGGAGCGCACTTGCATTTCCAGCCTTTCGCAACTTCTTCCTACAAAATGCCAATCCGTGACGGTGTCTCCGTGACGACCTACTGCGAGGAAACCGCGAAACACGTCGAGAAACTGAGCATCCCGGGTCTGCTGACCCGTGAGAACATGATGACAGCCCCCACGGACATCAACCCGTCCTGGCAGGTCCAGAGGTACTTTCCCTGCACAGCTACAGTAATCCCTATTCGCAGACTCACTTCCTACATGGAACACTCTGTGTTCTGCCAGAACGAACGCTGCTGCATGTACTTCTGCTACAGTTTCAAACGAATCGTGCCGCACTTCTTGAAGTGTGTCCATCTGGACTGCTACGAGTGTCATCGCATCAATGTTCTCCTCTGGGAACACGTCAAGAAGTGCAAGAACAGTGGAGAGTGTCGCATTCCGGGATGTCGATCGGTGACTAGGGTCATCGGATGGGATCGCGACATGGCTAGTGAGTTGTATTATCGTTGCATCTGGAAACTGCCGCTCGCCTTCAAAACTTCAAATTGGCGAGCACTCAAAGCGAAAACTACAGTAGGACGTGCAATTACTGTTGTTTTCGCTGCGAGATATCGTGCGCGCCAATTTGAAATTTTGAATGAGAGCGTGGCAGTTTGGAGATGGAATGATAATATTTCACTATGAACTTTTCTATTTCGAGCTAAATCATCAGTTCTAATCGTGGCGAGACCCAAAAGCCCAACTTTCTCATTTTTCGACGATTTTTTCTCCATTTCAAAAAATGTTTCAGTAATTTTGCTCAACTGCAAAATTGACTTTCACATTTTTATCAATCACAAAAAATTTATATGAAAGTGATAAAAAATCTTTGAACTTTTCTATTAGAGGAAATGCTTCAATGCAACTTCGCTCCACCGCAATCTCTAAGTTTCAGCTCAAGAGCCAGACCACTTCCGATCGGATGACAACTACACTTCCGAACAATCTCCAAATGATAATGATAACTAAACAACTTTATCACCTTTTCTCTCGCAATCCAATTGAAATCCAGCAACCCAGCAACCCAACCCAGTTCCTTTTTGTGTTCCAAACACCTAATTCCCGCTGTATCCATCTCGAACAACTTCAAATCTGCTAGAATCTCAAAAACCTAAAGTCATGTCTTCTATCCTTCCACACATCATGTCTTAAAAGATACGTTCTCTATAATTGTAACATTCTAGATCTCCTTGATTCCTAATAAATCGACTCACCAACCTTACAATTCCATTCACGATTTCGTAGCGCCCCTCATCGTCACATTGGATCAATCGAACGCGCTCTAGATAGACTAGAGCTGGATAGCACACAACCCACAATCCATTCCTCGGTCCATTCTGTTAGAAACCGTCTGCTAACAATGTCCGCTTCGACCATCAACTTTGCTGAAATCGCATACCCGGCTATGAAGCAAATCGCCGACTACCTGATGCCATTGGAGATGTAAGGTTCTTTCTTTTATCAACATTCTATTATCATTACATCTCAAAACTGCTGTTCGCATTCAGAAATTCGAATTGCCGCGCACGATATCTCGCAGCGAAGACTACAGTAAGACGTGCATTTTTCAGTGTTTTTGGGTTGTTTTCGAGTAAATTGTTGTCAGAAAATGCGAAAAATGCAACAATGCATTCAAAAACAGTCGAAAATTTTGAAAAATAGTCAAAAAACACTGAAAAATGCGAATCTTACTGTAGTTTTTGCTGCGAGATATTTTGCGCGCCAATTTGAAATTTTGAATGCGAGCGGATGATGAAATGGTTTTTTCTCATCCTTTACGAATTCTAATTCTTCTCCTTTTTCCAGGGTAAAACTGGCGATGAACACCGACGAAGCCGTCTTCAAATCGCTTCGATTCCTGACTTCTCGAGTCAGAAACACCAAGTACAATGTGAACTTGGAAAAGGGAACTATCGAAGTGGAATTCCAGGAGGAGCAGAACAACTTCAAGATTCTGTTCTCCTGTTCTGGATCCTCCAACACCTCCTCTTCCGTCCTCTCCATCCCCACTTCCAACCCGGGAACGGCCATTTTCAATGTGCTCAAAAGGCTTCTTTGCCTGTTCTCCGGAGCCATAGTCGATGTGACAGTTGACTTGAAGATGGCGGATGAGGATGTTTTGAAGAAGTTGGAAGGGTTGGAGTGTGAGAAGCTGGTGGTGAAGGGAAGGATCCCGAAGAAGATCCAGAAGAAGAGAGTGATGGAAGTGCTCCGAAGCATCAAAGCATCAAAGGAGATCCTTGTCGAATCGGATCTGGGAATGCAGTTCCGCCCGACCCCTCCAACGGACTCTCTGAATATGAGCTATTCCAATGGAATCCGAGGATCGGATCTCCAAGAGATTGCTGGGAAAACGAAGACGATGCAGCTTCTGGAGTCGGAACTCTCAGCTCTCGACGTCAATTTGTTCGTGAAGAACTGGATGAACAGCTCGGAGACCACCACGACCTACATGAAGATTGCCAGGGCCGATGAGGAGGATTGGAATGTGCATCAGGTGCTCAGAGACATTCCAACGAGCAGATATGGAGTTGAGAAGAGGGATCGACAGTTTGTGTAAGTGAAATGAATTCCGTTTCCAATTCTCATTCATTTTCATTTTCAGCACCGCCCGAACCACCACTGGCACCCCGAAGACTGTTGAGAACATGGGATTCGGACTGGATATCCTGAGGAACGGTGGGCTCCTCGCCACCGTTTCCATCTCTGGCCCTGTCTTGACATTCTGTGTCTGGCATATCAGAGAGGAAATTCAGAATCTGGTGAATGAATTCACGGAAAAGTCAATCCAAGTTGAGGAGAGAAGGATTCAGATGATCGGAGTTGAAGAAGAACTTCAGCAGAGGATTCTGACGAACATGGAGAGGATTCAGGGGATTCAGAAGAGAATCGAGGAGATGGAGACGGAGAAGGCGAATGTTGGACTGGCGAACTTCCTGAAGTCATTGGGAGAAGACGTCAAGGAGATGGAAACGGAGAATTCGAAGATTCGGGAAGAGTTGAAGGAAAACGAGAAGGAGGTGAAGAGAGTGGAAGAGGAGAAGATCAAGGTTGTGACAATGTTCGGGAACTATTTGATGTTTTTGTGAATGATTAGTGTTGATAATAAATATATTTCTTCTAATCAACGATGTAGCAACTGATAACTTGTAGTTTATCACTTTTTCTACAACTTTGCAGTTGATAACTTTGCCCGATCTCTCATAGTTTTAGTGATAAAGTGATTTGAAACTTATGAGCACTCGAATGAAAGGTGCTTACTGATAACTTGATGAAGAGTCAAGCTAGAAAATAATTATAAATTGAAAACTTGTAGATCTTGACTTGGTCAAACAACTTTTGATCACTTTCCCATATCTCTGATAGTTTTAGTGATAAGCTGATAAGAGTGAAGTCATGAAGAAAACACCGAGTTTTTCACCATTTCAAAAAAAATTTTCCGTAGTTCTGTTCAACTACAAATTTACTTTTGACACACAAAGTTTATTTGAAAGTGAGAAAAAATCTCCTTTAGTCAATAATCATCAGAAATCGAATCAATCGGCGGCAACTGAAGATCTGATAGACTCGGCGGCTCGTCTTCTTCGTCTTCTCGAGATTTTCCGTATTTCGGGTAGTAAATGTATTTGGGAGTTAGTTTCTGGAAACGGACAGTTTTCTCAGTTATCAGTAGAGCGCACTTACCTCATCCACAGACATCATACTCCGATGAGTTAACGCTGAGAAGGAAGCGACTTCTGCGTAGGTCGGAGTCCGAGGGTCTGAATGATTGATTGATAAGTTTTTATCAGTCCCTTATCAGCTCCTCACCAATCTCCTCATCCTTCAACGGTTTCGAGCCCACAATCACCGGACACTCTGCCTTGACACTCTTCCGAATCCGACACTTTACGTGTAACTTCACCACCACAAAGTATTCCACGTGGATCAGTGTGCTGTCGAACGTCGGACACGTCACTGGAATCCGCACCTTCATCCGCATCTTCTGCTCCGTCCGCGGCTCAATGTGCAGCTCCTGGATTACTGTAGCTATCTTGTTCTCGTCCTTCTTCCTCGACAGATATCGATCGTTTTGGGTGGATGACGTGGCATGATCCTCCTGTGCTGGACCACTGATTCCGTAGCGATAGGCGAGGAATCGGCACTGTTGGACCAGGTAGCACTCGGCCTGAAATGGTAACATGGGCAGGATGGAAGTGCGCTCCAGCGAACCTTCAGAATCGGACGGGAAGATCCGTTCTCAATGTCGGCTTCCACGTGGATTGTCTCCCCGGGCACATAGCCTTTCTTAGGGATTCGCATCTGGAAATGGCGGGAAATTCGAATAATTGGTATCGTAACCCACCTGCAGACTAACTTTTCCGTAGCGAAACAAGAAGAATCCGACATTCTTGGCCTTCCAACTGCTCGTCTCCTCCGCGGCCGTCGGCACTGCATTCAGATCCTTCGTCGGCAGAACCGTCAGATATCTCTGCACCGTCCGATTCGTCTTCCACGGTCTCTCGACAGTGGCCTTCAGATGATATCGGATGTTGCCGTGGTCCCCTTCGAAACTCGGTGGCACCCCGACAGGAATCGAGAACTTGAACGGATACACGTGGATTCCGGGGAACACTGACGACTTGGCGTGCCCTTCGGATGGCTTCCAGACCATTTGTTCGCCCGAGAGATACGTGACTTTGGCGGAATAAGAGACTTCTCGGGAACGGCCGTGAGACGATTTACTGCTCTCCGACATGAGCCATTTCGTCGTGGCGAGACCCTCGGCACAGACACGGATCGCTTTGACCTAAAGCAGAACTAAACCCATCCAAGGGGACAACACAGTACCTTTATATTCTCCCTGAGATCAAAAGTCACAAATCCTTCGATCGTGCCGCCCGGTTCGAATACTTGTTCGAAATTCGACAGCCCGAGGGCCAAATGAAAAGGCATTTTGAATTGGGAAACGAGTTGGAAACTGGGGGAATGAAGTGAAATGAAGTGAACTGGAAAGCTTTTATATGGGGTGAAATGGGGGTGGAGCAGGTGGATGTTTAACAGTGTTTATTTGGCAAATTGGGGGATATGCCATGGAAGGCACCGGAGATGGAGAACGAATGAGAGTTACGAGGAGGGTTCCTGAGAAGGTCTCGACGACAGGGAGAGCAGTCGGTTCTCGCGGCAGAGACGTGTGTTTTCAGAGGACAACGTGTCGACGGTGCTCTGCAAATGTGCTCTACTCGAATATTTCAAAGGAGCCGCCAGGTTGAAAGTTCTATTATCATTGTGTCTCAAAACTGCCACTCGCATTCGAAATTTCGAATTATCGCGAACGATATCTCGCAACGAAAACTACAGTAAGACGTGCATTTGTTCAGTGTTTTTGGCCTATTTTCAGTTTTTGTGAGATTTTCTGTTGGGAAACATAAAAAATTTAATAATTTACTCGAAAACAGCCCAAAAACACTGAAAATTGCAACTCTTACTGTAGTTTTCGCTGCGAGATATCGTGCGCGCCAATTTGAAATTTTGAATGCGAGCGGCAGTTTTGAAATGCAACGATAACAAATGTTCAAACGAGGCTCCGAAATCCCGTACCCTCATGCAAATGTTCTTCTGAATGACGTCCTCGAGCACTGCCTGTAGTCGTGAATTCACTTCCGTCAGTATCTGAGACTGCTTCTTCTCACCGCCGGAAGCCGTGAACATGGCGCCCATCAGAGCGTAAGCGGAGCTTTTTCGTACGATTGGAACCTGCAAAACTTTCGAAAATTCCGCGAATCGCGAAAGTCACGTCGTGTTTTGTGAAGTGGAATGGAGGGACCACACAACAGAAACGAGGACTTACCTGCACGAATTCACTAGTGGCGAATAGCTGAAAAGGGGGTCGATTAGGAAAGTTTCAAGAGGTTATGAGAGAAGCTTCTAGAAGACGTCAGAGGCTTCAAAAGGAATGGGAGACTTCTGGAGACTTCTGGAGCTCTTCTCAGAACATTATGAAGCTTCCAGAAGACATCAGAGGCTTCAGAAGTGATAGATGACTTCTGGAGCCTTATGATGTACTGAAGCTTTTTTCAGAACATTCTAAAGCTTCTAGAAGACGTCACGGAGCCTTCAGAAGTATTAAATATGAAGTGACTAACCTTATCGAGAGATCCTTCCGACGGCATCAGCAGCGAAGCTTCTTCTCTCAAAGCAAAGTGTTGGATTATCCTGTAAACTCCTCTTATCACCGTTTATCACCCCTTATCACCCCCTATCACCCACTTTGTCTTCTTCTGCAACTCCTCCAAACACTGTCTGACATGCTCCTCCAGAAACTCGCACTTCTCCGTCCGCCTCGCCAACTTCCTCTGCAGAATCACAATCTTATCAATCATTATCTGCTGTACATTCTTCTGCTGCTCTTCCTTCTCATTGTCCTCTTCCCTCGAAGTACTCGTGACCCGATCGATACTCGTTATCGAACTTGCCCGAGACCTCGAAGACATCGAAGGATCCGAAGACGTCGGCGGCGCGAGCACGTTGTTCCCGTTGTCTCCAGATGAGTTGGCCTTCCGGAAGCTCGCCAGTTCCGATCGGAGCTCCTTCATGCTCGCAGAGGTCTTCTTTTTGTAAGCAGAGAAGTTGTTCTTCTCTTCCGTCCATTTATTCTCCATCTCTTCCACTAAAAATTCCCATTTTCTGGGTCCTTATCGCCATATCAACTCACATCTCTTCACCGTCTCCTCGTACTTTTTCTGATAGAAATCCTCTTCCAAAGCCTCCAAAGTCACTGGTTTCTCCGAAATGCCCTTCTTCAATTCCTCAATTTCTTCCAGAAGTTTCACATTTTTATCTTCAAACGTCTTGGAGATCTCGTAACTTTTCGTGAGTTCCAGAGTCAATTCATCGAGTTTTGATGTCAGGGACGTGTTCTGAAAAACAGTTTGCATTTTCGCTGCGAGACCCTCTATCTACAGTACCTTTGCCTGCTCGTCCAACAACTCCCTCTGCAACGAAACGTTCCGATCGTTGAGCTGCTGTGTCAACTGCAACATCTTCTCCGCCTGCTCCCTGCACTCTTCCGCTTCTCTCTCCGCCTGCACCCTCTCCTCTTCCGCAGTCTCTCGCTCCTTCTGCGTCTCTTCTATCTGATGACTACTGCTCTCCACGAAGCTCTCGACCCCTTTCAGTCGCTCGATCTGCTCTTCGCAAAGCTTCCGACGGTCCTCCTCGAGACTCAACTGGTCCTGCAGAATGTCGATCTTCGACAGCAAGTCACTGTTCTCCCGGGATGCTTCCTCGAACTTTGTCGCCATATCCAACTGCGAAGTCCGAAGTTTCTCAACGTCAGACTCCGACTCCCGAAGTCTCCGTTCCAGATCCGCCGTCCCCGTCGCCAGCTTCTCCTGATGATGCTTGTCATCCTTCGCCTGAATCAACTGCTTCCGAAGCACTTCTCCTTGTTGCTTCGCCTCCGCCATCCCGGTCGTCAGTGTCTCCACCCGCTTCTCAGCGATCTTCATCCGATTCTCGTACTCGAACCTCTCATGTTTCAGCTTCTCCGCCTCCACCTTCAAGTTGTTTATCGACTTCTCCAATCCATCGATCGTCTCCTGACTCTGCGCCTTCTTCGTCACTTCCAACTCCTCCTTCACACTCTTCAAATGGCCGTCTTTCGTCCGGATCTCCTCCCGCAACTTCATCATTTCACCTTCCCTCATCGCGTATTTCACAACCGCTTCGTTCTTTTCCTTGTCACTTTGATCCGCCCGTTTTGTCGCCTGAAACAAAAAGATAACTGCGTTTGAAAACTGCTGCTCACATTCAAAATTTGAAATTGGCGCGCAAGATATCTCGCAGCGAAAACTACAGTAAGATCTTTTTTTTGGTGATTTTGGTTATTTTTCAGTTTTTCCCGTCAGTTTTCGTAAGATTTGAAGTTGGGAAACTCGAAAACAGTCGAAAACCACTGAAAAGAAGTTTACTGTAGTTTTCGCTGCGAGATATCGTACGCGCAAATTTGAAAATGTGAATGATAGAGGAATTCTAAGTAGGTCATTATGGATACCCAGATCCTCTATTCGACGGACCCTTACGACACTCCGTTCTCCCGTTCTCACCTGCTGAATGGCCGTATTGTACTTCTGTGTCATCTCCCTGCTCGTCACATTGAAATGTGCCTCCTGAGCCATCGCCCTATCCGAGTTCGTCTTCATCTGCACCTCCAACTCCTTAATCCTCCTGCTCGACGCCTCCAACTCCTTCTTATGCTGTCCTTGCACATTCCTGAAACAAGTCCAATAGAGCGCACTTCCATCCCCGTCCCTCACTTGAGTAACTCTTCATTCAGATCTCTTTCCCGAATCGTCCTCAACAATTTCTCCCGGTATTCGGCGTTCTGCGTCTCCAATCTCTCCAATTCGGCGTTCCGAGAGTACAAAGAGTTCTCGATGGTGCACGGCTCCTTGGCTTCTTTCACAGGTGTACCGTACTCCGAGGCGGTCTGAAAACGAGATATATAAAACAATTAAAATGTCTAAATGTTCTCAAAAAAGCCGCAAACGATGAGAAAAAGCTTCCGAGAAAAGCGCATAAATTTTTAATTTCCGCGAAAATTCTTCTTCTTCTTTTTCCATCTTTTTTCTCTCCCAAAACAAATATTTTCAACGGGATGTATATGGATTTTGTAGAAAATGATGAAAGGAATCGAATGGTACCACGAAGAACCCACAAAAGTGAAAATGAAGCAAGTTATGATGTTTTTAAGGAATTTTGACTGGAAATTAATTTTTTATTCTTTTTTCGAAAATATGCTTGTTTTAGCTCCATCTTTTTGCTCTTGTACAGCTATTTACAACTGTTTTGTCATAAAAACCGCTAATTTCTGATTTTCTCATTAGAGCGCACTTCCTTCCACTCACATTATCCTCGTAACACGGAGTCGTGCTCCTTTCTTCGTCGTTTTCTTCATCCATTTCGTTATGATGTCATTGAACTAAAACGACACGTGTCACGATGAATCTCGAATCGGAGCAGCGGCGAAATGAGCAAAATAAGGAGTGAGAGAAAGAGCACAAGCGAATGAGCCCCTTCTGAATGCTCCGCGGAGCCGTCGTGCCGTCTGCGTCTCTCGTCTATCGATTGCCCACCCAAATTGGGTCATTACGTCATTTCGAGCCGCCCGTGTCTCTAATTGGGGGCAAGAAAACACAGAAAACAGCAACACTTTTATTGGGCAAATCGAGAAGGGGAATGAATCGGATGAGAGCATTAGAAGAGAAGGTGTGAATGAGCGAGGATAAAGCAAAGAGGATCAATGTTCATGTGAGACGAGAAGGCTGAAAACGAGAGAGAGAGGGTAACAAGAGACTGGGGAGACGTTTATGCAGAGACTCATGAACATAGAATTTAGGGCACATATTCGGATGATGATTAGAAGGCGATTCGGGGGGTTATTCGGGGTTATTTATTCACTGGACGATCGGGTTTCTCCACGTGCACAGCTGCTTCGACGTCGAGTTGATCACCGAGAGCCACTTGGAAAGGTCGGTGTTCGTGTCGGCCGCCAGTTTCACTCTGAAACAATTATCATTGTGAAAAGGACAAAAGCTTTATTCGGGTACCTCAACTGTTCGATTCCACCTCTGCTACTTCCGATCGTCGCGTTCGTGCTCTCGTCCTCTTTTGGGACCCACACGTCTATGTGGAAGCTGTTCGGGTAGGGGCAGATCTCGTTGACGGTAGACGCGCCCTCGGATCGGCAGCACGTGCTCAGGTCGAGCAGCACCAGACAGCGCTTCGTCGTCTCGTCCTCCGGGTGTCTCCAGAACTTCATCTCTCCGCCGTGCAGGACACACCAGTAGCGGGTCCAGGAGCCGAGTCCCTCGCGGGTTCTCTGGTACATGGACAGGAAGCCGCTGAACGAGACGTCGGACCCGTCGACGGCCTTCTTGTCGACCTTCATCAGGGCGACTCCTTCGAGTGGATGCACTGTGTGGGACATGTTGTAGAGCTGGAAGACGGGGATTCATGGGGGAAAGAGAGACGGGGGCGTACATGTTTTCCAGGGCAGTTGATATCGAACGAGAAGGTACCGAGAAGGTTGAAGTTGGAGGTGAACGAGGATGGCGACTGCTGGACAAAGGCACTCGTGTTGGCCGAGGAGCTGCTTCCTCCGAGGAAAGTGTTGCGGGTCTGGAGAAGAATCAGTTGGGGACGAAAGGGGACGGGGAGACATCGAGTAGGAAGCAACAAGGCAACATACATGCAACTTTCTCCACAATCTACACGGAAGAAGACGTTTCTTGGTTGTGGGAGGCGAGAGAAGGGCTGCCTGTTCGTTTTTCGGAACATAGTAGCACCACTCGTCGGCATTCTGTTAAAGGAGTCGGAAAAGGGTTAGGGAACAGAGACAATGTTAATCAGATCAGCATGCGAGAGATAAGCAGATAACTCACCTTGGCCTTCAGCGTCGAACTCTTCAACTTGAACTTATCCTCGTGTGTCGCCGACTCGCGCATCGATCGTTGTCCGTAGATCTCGATGGTGGCACGGAAGTCCGAAGGGATGCTCGTCAGGTTGAGGGGCATCGGGAACTCGAGAGTTCCTTTGCGGTTGAGACCTCCGTCACTGGTGACCATCTTGGACACGTCGACTTGTTCGCCCCATCGGAGAACGGCGACAAAGTAGAAGACTTCGTCTGGAACACCCAAACTAGATGATTAGAACGATGCTGATGATGGCAGGGCTTACCTGATTTCTTGGTTGATGCAATGTGAGCAGCGACAAAGTCACGAGCCAAGTTCACCGTCAAATGATACACTTGAATGTTTCCACGTGGTCCCTCGATTCTGAAATCTCCGATTTATCACTGATTCGCCCCGTATCACCTACATTCTCGGTCCCTCCCTCTTCATTCGCTCGTACTCGGCCACCAGTGCTCTGTGCTTCTCCACGTGAACAAGCAGTGCCCACTGCGCCTCGAACTCCTCTCTCGATCCACGGAAACTCGGCTTCTCACGGGAGAACGCCATGGCTCTCTGCGACTGCGCGATGAGTTCCTCCTCGACGCGCATCGCAGTGAGCAGTCGCTCCTTCAGCTGTCTCTCTCCTTCGACGATTCGTCCGCCGGGTGGCGTGGCGTAGTCTCCTCCCGAGTGCACGGCAGTCAGTTCTCTCAGCTTCTGCGGTGAGGTCAACGACGGAGCAGACGGTTTCACGGGGGTCAGCGGAGTGCTCGCTTCGCCGACACGTTCCCGCTGTATCTTGCGATAGAACGAGACGGAATACGGCAAGCTCGTGTCCGAAGACGGCTTCCTCTCCTGCTCGAACTTCGGATCCACCTGTCTGATGTCTCCACGCGGAGCCTCTTCCTCCTCATCAGTGTCAGCTCCGACCGGGACGTCTTCCTCTTCGATGACTTCTTGCTGAGCCAACATCTCCTTTCTCGGGAGTCGTTTCGGGGAGACAGATCCTTCGAATCTGGCAAGCGGGGCTTTTCCGTCGAGAGAAGATCTGAAAGGGCTAGGTGTCCCAGTCCCAGCACCCTCCATGAATCCGAACGCGTGGTCGATGAATCGAGAAGTGTCGTCGTCGGGGATGTCCCCGCCCATCTCCACTTCCTCGTCCTCCTCCTCCACCGGATCGTCTTCCTCGTTGTGCTCCGGCTCTTCGAACACGTCGTCTTCATCCACAAACACGTCATGAGTGTAGCGAGTGCTCTTGGCGGCCGGAGAAGCTGTGGTGCTTCTGGTCTGTTGCTGGGAGTGGATCGAAGAGGCCGAAGTGCCCTTGCGTCCCGAGATCGTACGATTGCCAATCTGAAACTGTGAAGGATGAGTGAAACAGAGCCAAGCGCGTTGCTTACCGCCTTCGGAATCGCCGTCTCCTGCATCTTCTTGGCACAGGCGATCAACGAGTCCTCCGTCGCGTCGGGATGTATCGGGGTGCCGGTCACCGAGGAGAACTCCCATCTCGACTTCAGATTCTTCAGTTTCCCGACTCCAGCGCCAAGGACATTGGTACCGGCCGTCTTGTCTTCGGCACGTGCTCCCTGGACCACCGGCGTGTTCGCCGCTCCTCTCCACTGAGTCTGCACATTGGCGGGAAGCTCGACAGGCGAGGAAACTGCGGAAGTGTTCGTCGGCTTCACTTGGAACAGATTCTTGTTCGGAATGATCGGGTTGGTGACATGATGACGTGGAGTTGGAATAGGAACAGATGCAGCTTGCTGAAAGGAGAGAGTTTATGGGTGATCGGGTAAAGCGATAAAGATCAGAGATTAGCAAGAGAAGCAACCAGCCACCACCACCACAAAACTCACAACATAAGTGTTCTGAAACTGTTGCTCAAACTGCATCTTGCGAGTCTTCGCCACGGATCCCTCGAGCGCCGCTGTCTTCGACGGCGACATCACCGATTCGGGCTGCTTGAACTTTGGCGACGACGTGCTGCGAGGCGTCTGAAAGAGTTAGAACCGTGAGAACGGACAGTTAGGCGTGGCAAGCTCACAAAGTGTACAGGTGAGAACACAGACTTCCCGACGTCCTTCGAGTAGGGCTTCGGGGAGGAGACGAGCGTGTGAACCGAAGAGGTGGGCGTGCTGACGGTGTCCTCCTCGTGGATCTGTGCCACTTCCGGCTTCGCGATTTTCTACACCAAAACCAAGGATTAGAAGAGAAAACATAGATGGGTGAATAGGAAAGCAAGCCAAGTGCATGATATTCACAACAACTGAACCATTCACTCACCTTTCTCATAAAAGTATGTGCTCCATACTCATCACTCGACACGTTCTGCGTGAATCTCTCCTTCAGAATCGCTTCCCGATTGTCGCACGACTGGGCGTTGATGATGGTGTTCTCGTGGGTGATCTGCTGGTTCATGGACATATCGCACGACAGCGAAGACGTCGTCACATTCATCATCTCCGCCGAGCCGCCCAACACGGTGCTCATGTCGTTGACAGAGGATCCCGAGAAGATCGATGACTCGTTCGGCAGATAGTTCACATTCACGATGGGCTGTGCGAACTTTATCCGACGAGCCTCGAACTCAGATTGGCTGATGGAGGAGGCACTCTTCGTCGGTTGAACCACGGTGGGACTCTTTATGGAGGCGGCGCCGGCTGGAGCGCAGAGCACGGCCGGTCGGGTCTCTCCGATGCTCATCCGGGGCGATCTGCCCTTCATGTACGCCTCCTTCGGCTTGTTGTACTGACTGGTGTAGTCGAACTCAAAGTCCTCCAATTCCTGTGCCAGTGCGGAGAACCGCGACTTCTTTGTGGAGCTTGTCGTGAGGTTTTCGGTTGTGTCGTTGGACGTCGTGTTCTGCGGTGTCGTCTCGGTTCTCTCGGGCGCTCTGAACACGACGGGTGTCTTCGGAGGAGGCGCTGCTTCGTTGGATTTTGCAGAGTTACCAAATACTTTGGTTGGGGATGCAGGAATTTCTGAAATAGCTGGAATCAAAAGGGAGCATCGCGGGGAACCAACCTTCTTTAACAACTTTGGCTGCTGGCAAGCCATTTTCTTTCACATTCTCATCTGACAATTGGTTTTGTCTGGCGCGGATTCGTTCCATAATATCATCAAACTGGTCGTCCATTGTATTATGTACAGTAAAACTCTGCAACAAATCGATTACACACATTCGGGTCATTTCCTGAGCGCACAATTTCGACGTATTCGTAGAAAGACTCAATTTTGACGGACTTGAGCCAGATCAAACGTTAGCAATGTGGAAAATTGATAAAAATCGTGTGGAACAGTTGGAAAAACATAAAAGTTCACGACCCAGGTCACGGGAACATTTGAATTTCGCCGATTAGCGCCGTAAATATCCGGGATCGCGGCGAGACCCGCGCGCGGAATGACATGCGCCTTTAATCCGCGTGGTTGCGTCTCTCTCATTTGCGCAGTGTCTCGCGCGATATTTTCAAATTGAAACAGGTTTTCGCGATTGAGATTCTCAAGATTAGGTTACAAGATTTCGAAACTTTAGTATGTTCGGCAAAGGTCATTCACACATATTTACAAGAAAATTGGTATGGAAAAGTGAGGAAAATTGGAGAAACTTGGAAAAACTGAAAAAAAGAATTGAATAAAACAATCTGAGAGCTGCTCGAAAAATGAGCACCAGGGTTATTACACATATGAAACCTGCAAAATGATCACATGCAATTATACACTAAGTAGGTGAGTAAAAAGGACCGAGATATCGATTAGGCAGTGGTGTCCAGAGCAGAATTCTCATTTTGCTGCGGTTCCTCGTCGTCTTCCTCCAAAACAAGTCTTCCGTACTCGTCGTCGTCGGTTTGGCGCTGAAAAATGATAAGGAAATCAGTGATAGTGATAAGGGGCTTACCGAGTAAACAATAATGACCACAAAGACGGCGAGCCAGGCGATAAGGCCGAGAGACAGGCTGACGACGCCGCCGATGAACGAGAAGTGCTTGGCGTTGAAGATGGCGATGAGCTGATCGCGGGTTCCCTGGTCGAAGTAAGCCGTCTCGTTCATCCACAGCACCGGCACGATGATGTTCGTCGTGTTCTCCGTCACCGACAACGATCCCTTGACCATTCCGACGTTGATCTGCATGATCCGCTTCGCTTGAGTCGGCACTCCGGCCACTGGCTCCAGGTCGACAGATGTCTGATCGTTGGTGGCGGATGGGACGGAGAGACCACTGACGGCATGCCAGAGTTCCATTGGCGAGTTGTAGAAGTGTGGTTGGGAGAGATAGACTCGGGGAGAGCCGGATTGACAGCGAGACAGGTCGATCAGACCAGCAGGAAGACAGTTTTCGATCTGGACAGTGGTGTTCTCGAAGAATCTGGGCATTCCGTTCTTGTTGCAGAACTCTCGGTTCTTCGGAAGCACAGGATCGTAGAGGTCCGCTGGTGGCACGTATCTCCACGACGGAACTCCCGACACGGCCACATCCTTCTGGTATTCCATCTGAATCGATCGGCAGATCTGCGGCACGAAGATCGTCAGTCTCTTCTCTCGCTGAAGCATCGGACTGAACAGTTGTCCGTCGGTTCCGTTGATCATGCGCGCGTATTTCGTGTCCCACGTGCCTTCCGGCATCTCCGTCATGTTGTTCCACGTGTACAGTCTTCCGATGTTGAAGGACGAAGGGACGCCCGTGTCGACTTGGTATGTACCGTCCGTCGTGCCGTTTTGACCGTAGAAGAAGCCGATTTTCTTGGTGATCATGTTGGTTTCACAGAGGAAACTGAGGATCTTATTCTTGCACACCAGATCGACAATTGGGTCTTCGTAGCCGTCGAACAAGGCGTCACGCACTTTAACCTGGAAGAATGGATTGTTGGAAGTGCGCTCTATTGAGAAAAGGGCTTACTGTGATGTAGGGAGCCTCTGAGACCAACTTGAGCACTGACTCAATGGCAAATTTGATGCGAATTCCGAAAACTTTGACTTCAGCGGCGTCGACGAGTTTTTGGAAGACAACATTCGGAATGGTCACTTTCATATCGAGATCGCACGTCGGACACGAAGCATTTCTGTTGAAAAAGTAGAGTTTCTTGTTCCGGTAGAAGATTCTCGTGTCATTGTCGGCGAATCGATGGTAGATCTTCTCTTGCACCTCGCTGAAGTAAACGTTTATGATTTCAAAGGAAAATTTCGAATCTTACTCAAAAACAAACGGCCCAATTTCGTGAAGATTCGGTTTCTCGTGTCTTTTGAGAATTCCGTCGACGTTCGTTACGTTGAACATCCAAATATTCATCTTCATGGCATATGGTGGCTTCAGCCATGACTGCGTCATCTTGTTCGGCACTTCTGTGCCATTTTCCACTGTGTAACCGAGGAAGTCTTGCTGAAAAAAATAAATTTTAAGAAATTTAGCATTTCGCAACAATTGACTCACCCCGATAACTTGATTATTAACGATTTTGTCGATGGGGATTCCGATGAGAAGCAGAATCCCGGCGACGGCGAGCAGAAGGCCGAGTACGATTGCCGAGCCGAACAGGCAAGGCGCCTTTTTCAGCATCTCCGCGCCTGAAAAATCAATATTTCAGGGAAGAAATTGCCGACTGGAACCACAGGATTGTCGTGTGTGTAAACAACGAAAAATGGCGGTCGGGAGGCCGGACTGGCTGGCTACAAACCATGTTTATGTGGTGCTGATCACGAGATGGCCGTGGCCGAAGATTCAGAGGATTCTAGGCCGTGTACTTCTTTTGGAGACAGAGATGTGAGAAGTACACGTTTTCTCTGATTTTTGCAGGTTTTTTAAGAAACTCAAAAGATAATGTTAAATCCGATTTTAAAACTTTGGTGTTCTAAACATTTTTCACAATTATTAATATATAAATATTTTCAGATGCAGGCACTACAAGATCGCCTCATGCAACTCGAAAAACCGACTGGCAGTGACATTTGGGACATTTTAAAAGCCGTAAGTCTTCAAAAACTTGTTCACAACTCATTAAATTCAGCGTTTTTAGTCAGAAAATGATCTTCGAGAAGATTTGCACTCTCTACGGGATTTAGCGACGGAAAAAGAGGAAAAGAAGAAGAAGACACTGGAAACACTGGAAGAAAAGAAGAAAGAGCTGGGAAATATCCGGAAAGACATGGAATCTTTGAAAAACGAGTACAAGGAGCATATCGAAACGGTGGAAACGAGTCTTAAGGAGAATGGATTGGAGATGAAGCAAGTGGTTGAGGTGTTCGAGAAGGTTCTCGCGGATTCGCTGTGAGTTCTCATAAAAACATTAAAAATCAATAAGAAAATACCTTCAGAGCCGAGAAAAAAGCGGAAATTCTGGAAATCCTGTCTTCTGAAAGTGATAAATCAAATATCGTCTCGAAACTTTTACAAATCTTCGCCGAGCAGCCAGAAGACCAACTCAAGACCATGGTTTCCGATGAAGTCTCGGAATTCTGCTCGAAATCCGTCGAATCGTTCCGTCTTGAGCTGTGGAGCCTGCTTCAGAAGCAGGGAATCCCTCTGAAACGACTCGAAGACACTACTTCGGACCGCCCGTTGTTCATGGAGAAACTGACGAAACTGTGCGAATTGGCGAGTGATCTGGACAAATTGGAGAGTGGGAACCATTCGAAAAGTGTTGAAGTCGTCGTGTCGACGGCTTTCGGACAATTGGTGAACATTTGTGTGGATATGATTGAGAACGAGAGAGGAGACGCAGACTTCGAGTGGATACTCACTTGTGCTCACCAATGGGCCAAGAATCTGAAGGAAGTGCTCCAGAAGGCCATGGGAAGGAATCAGAGAATCGAGGAGAAGTACAGGAAAGACATTCAATGCAACGAATCGTTCGTCGATCTGATCCACACCATCACCCGGAAGTTCCTGATGAAAAACCTCAAGGATCCACTGATATTCTCGAAGATGTCCCAGTTGTTCCGGAAGTTCGAGGAGAGTTGCGAGGAGTTTGATCTGACTGATAAGGATCTCTTCAAACCGTTCTACGAATCAGAGATTATCAGCAAGTGGATTCTGGTGAGTCTTCTTTCAAACTTTCCTAATCAAGTTATCAAGGCCTTATCACTTTTCAATTTTCAACTTTCAGCTCGAAATCGAGATGTTCACCGTATCGGCCAACCAACTCTTCTCCTCTCCCAGCTGTTTCGACCCACTTTCCGCCATCTTCATCGGATCAGAATCCACAATCTGGGCTTCAGAAGTGACCCTGTTCTTCGAAGAATGGCTCACTCGAATCGACAAAGACGTCTCTTCGCTCGCCGATTTTGACGTCCAGCTCGCCTTCTACGAAGCCCTTCAACTTCTGATTCTCGACGTCTGCACCAGAATCCACGTGGCCGCCGACACGTTGTACGTGGAAAGTTCGTGGTCGAACGACGTCTACCTCGTGATGAATACACTGTGGGAACTGAAGCGGATGGTTCAGAATCTGACGATGACGTGGCCGATTCCCGTGTTCGAAATGGAAAAGGCGTTTGAGGAGGAGTGGGATCGGCTGGCCGGCATGATTTCCGAGTATCTGAATGATATTGTTGATGACATGGACGAGAAGGTCCGATCGACGTATGTGTCGGGGCATGATAAGGAGAAGAGCATCAATGACACGTTCTTCCACGTCATCAAATGCTTGAGAAACGTCACGAAAAAGGCCAGCAAACCGTCGAGAAGTGCTCTGTTGAACGTGTTGTTGGATGGGTTGTTCGCGAATTTGCAGAGGAAATTTGACAAGTGGAAGAGTGGGTGCAGGTGAGCAAATGCGCTCTGGCAGAACCAATTCTTACTTTTGCAGCATCGACATCCTCGTCGCCTTCTACACACAGATCTACACGTGCCTCCTTCCCCATCTCGACGCCCTCCACACCTCTGCCATCTGGATCCGCGACAACGACTCCCGATCCGAAATCTGCCGACTCGACGCCCTGATGAAATCCGCCGCCAATCGAGATCCTTCCGGAGAGCTCGTCCGAACGGCATTTCGATCGATTGACGAGGAACAAGTCATCAAGATGCTCGCGGAGCTCGGCATCTACTCGACATCGGATCACGCGTTTCAGGACTATCAGATCCTCGCCGAGAACTGGGAGAAGATCAGGGATAAGGGATATTGATTCTTTCGTTTTTCTGTTCTTTTCGGGTTCATTTTTCTAGTGGGTCAGTCATGTAATTTATTGTATTGAATATAAAGATTTATTGATTTTTAGTGTCTTTCCCTTTTGTTTTTTTTTCACTGTCAAAATGGAAAATTCCTCTCTAACGTACTTTCTCTTGACAATTTAAATCTCAATATCAATCAAAAGAGCATTTTTTATCTTTATTATCAGATGTCCCTAATCCTTATCATGGGAATTCCGGCTTCTGGAAAATCAACGTTTCGACGGAAAATGATGGCAAATTCAGCGCCGAACCTGATCTTCAGCACTTCTTTTGATGAATTCCGAGAGAATTTGTGAGTTTTTAGTTCTTGGCAGCAAGTGCGCTCCATTGAGAAGGACTTCATTTCTTTTTGTGGTTTTAGAAAACGCGCTCTATTGAGAAGCAACCTCGCTCTATCTTACAGCTCTCTTCCGAACGCCCGTGAGACCCGAAAAGCCTTCCAATGCCACGTGGAATCCGAACTTTCCCGAACAACCCGTCCGATTTGGCTGATCGAAGACATTTTCTACCTGCAGAGCATGCGAAGAGCCTTCCAGAAAATGGCGAAACGCCGCGGATTCCAATTCGGAGTTGTGCTTCTGAAGGCCGACGTCGATGAAGCGATTCAAAGGAATCTGAAACGAAAAGAAGGGATTCAGACGGAAGAGACGATTCGGAAGGTGTTCGAGGCATTGGAGGAACCGGTGGAAGTGGAGAATTCAGTGGTTTTGGAGGATTCAGATGACGTCAACGACATCGGAGACCTTCTGAAGATTCTGAAGCTCCAGATGGCTCCAGTTCCAGCGCCAAAGTCTTCAGAATCTCCAGAATCCCCTCCAGAAGCCTCCCACCTCGAATTCCTTGACGTCATCACTCGTCGCCTCGTCTCTGACGTCATCAAAACCGGCGGATTCGATGGAAAAAAGCTTTCCGAAGCCAGAAAACGACTTCTTCTGAACTCCCGCCATCTCCAGAACCTTCCGGATGTCTCCCAGCTAATCGATATCTACAACACTCTCTGATTGTTCCGTTTTCCCACACTTCGTGGCATTTCTCTATTCATGACCACGTCGCCCATTTCCATATCGATACCCTTATCAGTCGGTTATCAAATCACAGTGCTTTCCCCTATTTTCTGGATGATCTCGAGATTTTTGGTTTTGGCGGGTGAGTAAAGTAATAAAGAGTTGTCAGTAGAGCGCATTGTCATACTGTACTCATCTATTTTTTATTTTTCGCTTCGAGACCCACATCTCCTCATGAAAACGTCTACGTGCAGAATCGGAAAATCGCCCCATTGACTATACAAAACATCCATGACTCATCGCTTTTCCCCCGAAGCCTTGAGCCTTTTCAATCCCATATTTCTAGCCTTCCAATGTCCATTTCCATCTGGATTTCAGTATTCTGCCTTTCAATCGGATCCTCCTTGGCTCAGACTCCACCAGTTCAACAACAAGCTCCACCGGCTCCACCGGCTCAGAAACCAGTTGCTCCGACACCCCAACAACAAGTTCCCGTTCAACAGAAACCAGTGGTTCAGGCTCCAGCTCAGCCTGCTCCTGCTCAAGTTAAGCCTGCTCCAGCCCAAGCTCCCCAAGCTGCTCAACAACCGAAGCCAGCTGTTCCGGCTCCAGCTCCAGCTCAGCAGCCCAAACCAGCAGCTCCACCAACCCCTCAACAAGCCCCGAATGCTCCAGCTCCAGCTAAGCCGGCTCCAGCTCCACCAGCTCAACCACCAGTAGCTCAGAAGCCCGCTGCTCCGGCTCCGGCTCCCCAGGCTCCAGCACAGCCAGCTCCGCCGAAAGTTGCTCCAGCTCCTCCGGCTCCAGCTCCAGCTGCAAAACCTCCAGTTCAGCAGGTTCCAGTCCAGCAACAACCAAAGCCAGTGGTCAATGCTCCGGCTCCAGCTCAGCCAGCTCCAGTCAAGCCTGCTCCAGCTCCATCAGCCCCAGCTCCACCAAAGGTTGCTCCAGCTCCAGCAGCTCCGGTCCCAGTAGCCCCAGCTCCAGCGCCAAAGCCTCCAGTCCAGCAACCTCCAGTTGTTCAACAGCCAGAGAAGCCAGTGGTTCAGGCTCCTTCAGCTCCGGCTCCAGCTCAGGCTCCAACTCCACAAGTTCAAAAGTCAGCTCCAGCTCAACCCGCTCAAGCTCAAGCTCAAGCCCCGGCTCCACAGGTTCAGAAGCCAGCTTCAGCTCCCTCAACCACTGTAAAGCCTCCAACCCAGCCACCGGTGACTTCGACTACTCTAGCACCAACCACCACAACTACTACTACTACTACTACTACTACTACTACTACCACCCAGGCCCCGACCACCACCACTCCAAAGCCAACTACCACCACCAGAAGGCCCTCCACCACGTCACGTCCGAATCGGAAAAACGCAAAAAGATCTGGAACCGAGAATCAGAAGTAAGTTGGAGCAGAGATGGCCATCCCTAAGTTGTCCATTTCCAGAAAACCGTCCGGGCTGCCGTTCGACCTGAGCCCCTCCGTCGTATTCCTTTCCTCCTGTGTCTTTTTCGTGATCCTTGGCACATGTCTGCTCCGATGCTTCAGAAGAGATCCCGCTGATGATAAATTGAAGATTCTCTAATGATTTTGAGCTTCTCAGGAATCGTTTTGTTAAAAATTTAGGAGTTTGTGAAGCAATAAATGTACTCTTTGATTGTCTTTTCGCCGTGACATTCCTTATTGGGCAATCTCAAGTTTTTTTTATTCTGAAAACCAAATCAGAAGTATCCGGTGAAGAGGTAAGCATCTGGAAGTGCGCTCGCTCCACTGGACTTTTCGTTTCAGTGTCGAGAAAATTCTTCCACAAAATGACGAGTTCAACAGTCCTATGCCTCATTTTGCTCTTTTCCATCGGCTCTCTGGCAAGCATGGAAGACGAATTTCTCGATCGATACTGGGTTCGCGAGCCGAGGGATGTGCCGGATGATCAGAATCAGAATCAGAATCAGAAGAAGCAGCAAGCTGGTCAAGCACCACCGCCACCAGATAATCAGAATCATAATCAGAAGCCAGAAGATAATCAGAAGACCACGGTGACTCAGAAGGCCAAGGCCACAGTAACCACGACGCCTCCTACGACTCCTGCTCCAACTACAACTCCGGAAACCACCACAAAGCTGACCACAACTCCTCCGACGGTTACGACGAGTCAAGAAACGACTCCGATCACTTCTACGCCGACTTCTACTTCAACCACACCTCCAACTTCTACTTCCACTTCTCAGCCAACCACCACTACCGTATCCACTACACTACCCACTTCGACCTCCACTGAACCCACCAGCACCACGGCTCCATCGACATCAGCTTCTTCCCCTGCCACATCCACGAAGTCATCGACCACAGCTGCTGCGTCACCATCGGTGGCTTCTAGTGGCACTACAGTAGTCACCTCCAAACCATCAGCTCAGCCATCAACTACAATAACCCCTGGATCATCCAACTCTTCTAAACCCTCTTCTGGAGTCTCTACTACTCCCAAAGCTCCGATCACTGAAGCTCTAATTGACCATCACAACGGAACCACTGAAGCCGTCGTTTCAAATGAGTTCAAGTAATCCAAAGCAAACGCGCTCCAATGCAAATCGCCCATTTCTTCCAGAAAGAAGCTGTTCACTTACGAAATGGGCTCGTGTGTCGGTCTTCTCGCCGCCAGTTTCGCTTCTCTCGCCGCATCGGTTATTGCGTTCAAAACAGTCAGCCACATGAAGAAAGCTGTTTTGTAGGTGATAAGAGTGATAAGAGATAAAGGTTTTGGTTTTCAGGAAAGGGAATAAATTGGAATAGGACAAGGAAGAAAAGTATATGATAAACGATCTAAATATGTCTACATTTATATAAAGTTTTATGGATTCTCTTTTTTTCTCCGGGCTTTTGACTTTTCGGATTCAGGAGCAGGTCTTCTGATTCTGGAATTCCGATGTTCCAATTGTCTCACGTGAACCCCTAAAAACCACTAGACCATTGATTCCTTCCCATTCCACGTCTTTCCTTCCATCAAATCAGTCATTCTTTCGATTTGATCAGGAGCAACTTCATCAGCGAAAGGTACTTTTCCATGAAATTTCGAGTCACGAATTTCGCAGAAAGCCGCCATATCAACGGACGTCTCATCTCGTTATCATGAGGTCTTTCAAACTTCATCGATGCCTTTTGCTAGCATTTCTGTGTTTCCTGAGCACGACGACAGCCAAACAAGATCCGAATGACTCTGGAACATCGCCACTCAATCCGGGAGATGCTTCTCAACAAGAGGTCCCAGAAGGTCAGAAGCCACCAGATGGTTCCTCGGCTGGAGGTGGCACACCCAAGGATCCCCCAGATGCCGCTGGAGATGATAAGAAGACGACTGTGGACCCAGCAGATGCAGGATCAGCGGCAGGAGATGGATCTGGAAATGGGGATCCGAATGCGAAGACGACGACTGAGATCGCTGTGAATCCGGGAGATCCTGCAGATGGAACTGCTGACTGTATGATCCCGTTTGTCCTAGTGATCAACAATTCTGTCTTTCAGCTACCACCTCCGCAACATCCGAAGCCACAACTCCAGACGCTGTCAATCCGGGAGGCCCTCTGAATCCGGAAGACGGAAGTGACAAGAGTATGCTTTTTCTTGTCTTTTTGTTTCATTTCCCTGTTTTCCAGCTACACCCGATGCCACATCCGTCTCAGAAACCACTACGGCAGACGCTGGGAAACCCACTGAAGCGACAACCACACTAGCTGATGCATTGTCTATTGATGATACCACGACGGTGGACCCGAATCAACCAGTTAATCCGGGAGCTGGACCAGGATCTTCACCGGAAAAAACCACCACGATAGACCCGAATGGATCACAGCCAGCTGATACTTCGACTACTGTAGACGGTAACTCTGAAGGTTTGATTCATCTGAAAACATGAATTTCAGCCGAAACATCCACAACTGTCGCTGGCAATCCGGCCGACCCTGAAACCACTACTGCTGATGCTGGAGCTGCCGGTTCTGTGACTGATGTTAGCACTTCAGTGGATCCAACGGAACTTACAACTACTGCGGATCCAGGAGGTGCAGTTCCAGAATCGACAACTGTTGATAGCGCTGATCCGAATGCAACATCGGAAGATCCTTCCACAACTGTTGAATCCAATGGAGGAGGTCCAAACGACAAGACGACTGAAGATCCGAATGCGACGTCGGAATCTACCTCTGATCCAAATGGAAAGCCAGAAGATCCTGCCAAGTCAACTACTGTAGACGGTAAGTTCCTTCTCTCGGTCCAATAATTCTACTTTTTTCAGCGGAGACCTCCACTAAAGGCAGCCAGTCGGGCGGAGCCGGTGGATTAGGAAACGAAGGAGATGGGATCGGATTCAATATGAACCTGACAAGTACAACTGTAGATGGAGGGGTTCCTGAGGATACGACTGTGGATCCAGCAGCACCAGGATCAGCGACAGAAGAGACCACTACAGTTGATGCCACTGGAAATGGGGATCCGAATGCGAAGACGACGACTGAGATCGCTGTGAATCCGGGAGGCCCTCAGAATCCGAGAGATGGAAGCGATAAGAGTATGTTTTTTCTTGTCTTTCTGTTTCATCTTCCGTTTTTCAGCCACACCCGATGCTACATCCGTCTCAGAAACCACTACGGAAGACGCTGGAAAACCAGACGAACTGACGACTACACTGCCTGATGTCTTGTCTGTTCAGGATACCACGACGGCGGACCCGAATCAACCAGTCGATCCAGGAGATGGATCAGGTGCAGAGCCTGAAGCTACCACTGATGAGAGCACTACCGTCGCTGGAGCCGCTACTGATCCATCGGAGTCCACTGCGGATCCAACGGAAGCTTCCACTACGGTAGATCCGAATGGACAACAACCAGCTGACACTCCGGCTACTGTAGACGGTAACTCTGAAGGTTTGATTCATCTGAAAACATCTCCAATTCAGCCGAAACATCCACAACTGTCGCTGTCAATCCGGCCGATCCTGAAACCACAACTGCTGATCCTGGAGCTGCCGGTTCTGTGACAGAACTTACTAGTACTGCGGATCCAGGAGGTGTCGTTCCAGAATCGACAACTGTTGATAGCGCTGTTCCGAATGCAACATCGGAAGATCCTTCCACAATAGTTGATTCCAATGGAGGAGGTCCGAACGACAAGACGACTGAAGATCCGAATGGAAAGCCAGAAAAGCCATCGGATGCTCCGGAGCCCACTGATCCATCTAGTAATCTTTATAGAACCTTCAGATCTTTGAGACTCAAGATGTTCTTTCAGAAGTGACCCCAGAGTCCCCTAAGGATCCGAAAGACACCTCCAAACCGAATGAAAATCAAGTGGAAACTGGAGAATCGGAAGGCGAAGGTGAAGATGAATACGAGGACGCCGAAGTGACCACCACCACTGAAGCACCACAGGCGCCACGATCGGAAGCGCTGAAATCGGATAAGAAGAAGAAGGAGCAGGAGTTCAAGTGAGGGTTATCAGGGTGACTGTGGTTATCAGTGATTACAGGGACAAACTGTTCGCTTTCGAGTTGGGATCGTGTGCGATGCTCGTCGGATTGAGTGTCGCTTCGTACGTCGGATCTTTCCTGGCCTACGACTACGCGAAACGGCTGACGAAGCTGGTGAAAAAGAAGAAGGGCGCTTAGAAAGAGGGATATGTGAATATGTGAAATAAATGGGTTTTCTTGTACACTTTTGCTTGTTTTTAAACCAGGCAATCGGCGACGGCTGACGCCGTCTCCTCTGCCTGGTCTTCCGCCTTCGGCGGTGCGAACCGTCGCCTTCGGCTCCTTTTTTTCACGTTGAAAAGCACGAAATTCAAAATTGAACGTGGCCGACATAGGCTTTTTTAGAAATGAACATGGGAAAAAGGGCCTAAAACGCATAGTTTGCGCTCCTGACCTGTTCACAGACTATCGAGCAACTCGTCGCCCCCAACCAGGGCAACAACGGACTCCAGCACACCTGCATCAAAATTACTCTTCCTTTTGGTGAAATCTGTATTTAAAAATGAATAAAGTATTTTGATGAAGTGTTTGACCGGGTTGACAGCCACCCTCAACATCAACAACAACCTGGGAGTCCAGCACACTGGCCCATGCATCTGGTTCGGAGGATCGAGGATCTGCTTCTGATTTTTCTTAGAGAACCAATAAATCTTTCATGGAATGTTAACTATCTAAGATTTATTAGATTTTTGAAGTTTATTTAGGAAAAGAAGAAAACAAATACATTGAAAGAATGGTACGAAATACAAATAAGGCAGTGAATTATTAATAGGAGTGATTAGATTCTGGATCTCTTGGCACTGGGGCCATCCGACTCGAAGCGTCTCTTCATCTGATTCTTCTTCGCCGCGAATCTCTCCTTCCACACGACCATTATCAGCTTATCATCGGTTATCAGCACACTCGCCAACTTGCCGTCTTGTCTCTCGATGTCCACAGCAGCAGTCATGTCGATTCCATTGAACACTGCATCACGTCTTTCCGCATCGTACTTCTCGGCATTGCAACTGCTGATAATGACTCCAGCATCCCAGTGCCTATCAGCTCCCAGTGGGAGCATCTCGAGTTTCGGGTCCTCATCGTTGATCCACTGGCGGATGAACTCGTTGACGTGGATGTCGTCGAAGTCGTGGAACTTGATGTTGAGACGCTTCGAGGTGAACTTGAGAAGGTCCTGGGGGCACATCCATCTGGTGGCATGCTCGATTTTGACGTCGTTGAGGTGCACGATCTTGTCGATGTTCAAGTGGCAGCCTTGTACATCGAACTTGATCGAATCCGAGATGGAGAGCGTTTCGAGGAGCGAGTCGATGCGTGGCTGATCGTCGAGTTGTCCACTCTGAGCGACAAGTTCCAGTCTGTTGCACTGCTTGAACTCGGGGAAGTCAGGCATTCCCATGTAGAACGG
>LR539388.1:154320-201221 GCA_900536315.3 Caenorhabditis becei
TCAAAATCTGAAAAATGTTTATCTACCATTGCACAAATCCAAAAATCTCAACTTTTCTTCTCAAAGAACGTCTTCAACTTTCCACTGTTCGCCACCTTCTGCTTCTTGTTCTGCGTCTCCGAATTCATGTTCGCCTGTCGTTTCCGTTTCGTCGCAGTGTCCCTCTGCGATCCCCATGAGCCATTCGTACTGGTCCGGGAAGGTCTCGATGAGTGTGGATATGAGTTGCCAATATTTGAATTGGTGCCTAATCTTTATTCAATTACAATTTCAATTTCCGAACTCTAAATATGAATGCCAACAGTCCGAACAGCTTCCAAAACACTAAAATGCCAGCAACAGCCACGAAATCCAGCCAGAAGTGATCCACGTGGAAGTCTTGGTCGTGGATCAGCTTGAGTCCTGTGGAGCATTCAATGTCGAACTTTGGGTTGATGGATTTGTTGCATCCTGAACAGTTTAGTGATAAGAGCAATTGGTGATAAGGATATCACCATCAATGTGCCCGACATCTTTGAAAAACGCGATCATGATTGCTTCGAAAGCGTAGTGATACCAGGAGATGTAGCTGAGCGGCTTGTAGTACCAGGGCACTGCGTCGACGGTGATAAGGAATCCGCCAAAGACCATAACGGGCACTGATATGAGAGGGGCGACGGTGAGGGACATGGTAACGTTGCCGCATAGGGAGACGACGGCGTGGGCTGGAAGATCAGAAGTCAGTCGACGTCTTCTGAAGGAAAGACTCACAGAGAGAAGTGATAATCATTGACATGGCCACGGACATTGTCAAGAAGGTAGTCATCCCGAGTACAGTAACCGGAAGACCCGCCATGAAGTAAATGATTGCGAAGAAGATAATAGGGAAGATCAGGTGGAGGATGGACTGGAAAGATCAAAAGATCAGACGATTCTCCTGGAATTGGGGAAACTCACATCAGTGAACGATCTGGCCATGAAATAAGCACTCGGAGAGTACATATTCGACTGATATTCCCTCACGACAACTGGATAATCCTCCCAGAACGACTGTAACGGGTTACTGTACGGGGATTACTGTTCGACTTACGATGAGACTTGGCATCATGTACAGTATGTTGTTCATTTGCAACGTGGCAAAGATGACTCCTTTGATCGCCAGAAGGTTGTCTTTGTGGATCGGGATGCGGAGATAGACCATTCCGAGGAACCAGGAGACCAGCTGAAAGGGGAGGAGCCTACAGTAATCCCGATGGCTACCGTACCACTGTGAGGATCAGACGTGCCAAGATGTACTTCTTCCGTCTCGAAATCTGCACGAATCCCCGTCCGACTAACGCGAAGAACTGGAAACACCAGCTTCTCTGAATCCGATGCTTCTCTTTCTGACGTTCGGATCGCATCGATGGGGATCTCGACAGCGAATCCGTCGTCTTCTGACGATCCAGAATGGCCTGAGGAATTGTTAGTGCAGTAGGGCGCAGTTGCATACCTCGATCCGAGCCTCATAATCCTTTGATTTCTCTTGAGCTGATCTGGAGAGAACTTTGATAAAGTGCTCACTGACACTGGCGAAATCCGGGGTCGGAGAGCCGATTCTAAAGGTGTTCAAGATTAGAATAAGCAACAGAATCCGTGACTAACTTCTCCAGAAACCCGTCAACATTCTTCGTTGGTCCCTCGAAGGCAACCCGTCCTCGACAGAGAAGAATCAGTCGATCGGCCATCTGATAGACCCAAGTGCTCGGCTGATGGATCGTGCAGATGATGATCTTTCCCTCGTTGGCCAGCGATTTCAGACACTTTATGACCTGGTGGGACATAAACGAGTCGAGGCCAGAGGTGGGTTCATCGCAGAAGAGAACCGGAGGATCGGTGAGGATCTCACACGCAAACGCCAGTCTCTTCTTCTCTCCCCGAGAGATCCCCTTCTGCTTCAGATTCCCTATCTTCGTGTGCTCGCACTGTTTCAACCCAAACGTCCCCATCAGTTCCTCCACCAACTTCTGCCGTTTCTTCCGATCCAGAACCTTCGGAGACCTCATCTTCACCGCAAAGCTCAGCACTTCCGAGACAGTCTGACTGGCGAGAAACACGTCTTCCTGCTGAACATATCCACTGATTCTCTTCATTTCCGACGGTGTCATTGGCCTTCCGTTGAGGGTCACCTCTCCAGAAGTTGTCAGTTTCGAATGGTTCCTGCCCGTCAGAACATTCAGAAGCGTCGTTTTCCCAGCACCCGAAGATCCCATTATGAAGGTGAGTTGGCCGGCACGAGCATGTCCCGACACCCCGTTCAGGATCGTCTTCTCCTTCTTCTCCACACTCACCGCCTTCCATCTCAACACCCTCCCCGACCGCTTCTTGCTCCCCTTCTTCGTCTTCTTCTCCCGATGCTCTCCGAACCCTTCGGCCACCGTCACAACTCTTCTGAATCTCGTGTCAGCTTCATCCAAATCGTCCTCGACTATCTGGGCCATGGCGGTTTCAGGAGTGGGCGACGGGTCGGGAGAGGGCTGACGCTGTCCAGGATCCGATTCTTGGGTTAGGTCAGAGGTGTAGTTCCGCATGGTTCGGGATTGAGTTTTGGTGACAGAGGCTTGAGTGGCCGCCTGGAAACGGGGCTTCAGAACTTCAAAAACAGTGTTCTCGGAACTTTTTTCGATTTGAAATTTTGGAAAATATTAGTTCGGATGCTACAGTAAACCTGACACTAAACATTACGACATTTTGCGGAATAACGCTGAATTTGAACTGTCTGTTTCAGAACCCCTATTTTTCAGAATCTTCTGAAAACTTTTCGCAGAATCTCACCTCAACTGGCTCTGTGAGAGCATCATCTTGCGTGAATTCGTTGCTCATTCTCCAGAAGACGTCAAATTAGAAAGACAACAGGCCAACTAAACATCCAACAAGACAATCAAACAATTCACGTGAAAAATGATTCATTCAAAAAGTTCTAATTTCTGCGGCACCGCACCGTGAACGCCACCACGCCGACAATCTTCCAGAAGATCAACGCGGCGATGATGACGGCGTAGTCGAGGTAGAGATTCGAGACGCTGAACGCCTGCGATTCAATGTAGTCGATGCCACTGGAGCAGGTCTCTTCGAAGATTCCGATGGACGAGTTGGCGGAGAGAGTCGAGTTGTCAGAACATCCAGAGATCTGCTGCTCGTCACGGAAGTAGATGATCGTGATGGCCTCGAATCCGTACTTGTACCAGGAGACGTAGGCCAGTGGCCGGAAGTAGGTCGGAATGGCGTCGTAGCTGATCATGAAGCCTCCGAAGACCATGAGTGGGATGGCGATGATCGGAAGGACAGTCATTCCGGTCGCGAGACTTCCGCAGATCGCAGCCATTGCTTGAGCTGGAAAAGATCAGTGAAGGATCGGAACAAATCGGACTAACCGAGAGCACATGCATTCAGACTGAGCAGAATATTGACGACGACGTAGTTGACGATGATCACAGGATCGTAGCTGAGAGATGTCATTCCGATGAGGATGGCACTGAAGATCACGGGAAACACGAGGTATTGGATGCTCTGGAATACGGTTCTTTTTCGTGGCGAGACCCTTAAATTGCGCGCCCGCTATTATTGACGTCCCGCGGCGAGTCAGCATGATGGGTCTCGCCACGAAAATGGTTTCTGGCTGAAATACGGCTTCTGGACAAAGTTTCGACACTTTTACCGTTGAAAGTGGGTGAATTCAATCATTTCCAGCCAAATTTCAGCAGTTTCCACCGATTTTTAGTGAAAATGAGGTGTTTTTGGTAAAAAGCGGGAAAATACCCAAAAATTCATGTTTTTGTACTGAACATTGGTGGAAACTGCTGGAATTTGTTTGGTATCGATTGAGGACATGCCTTTGTACCCACTTTCATCAGGAAAAGTTTTAAAAACCTTATCCAGAAGCCGTATTTCAACCAAAAACCGTTTTCGTGTCGAGACCCTCAAACAGCGAACTCACATCGGCAGTTGTCTTTGCCAGATAATAAGCACTCGGCGAGTACATATTCGAGTGGTACTCCCTCACAACCACTGGCCAATCCTTCCAGAACACCGTCATCGCCGGCATCAGAAACAACATGTGCATCATCTGAACTGACACGAACGCGAATCCCTTGAAACTCGAGAGTGTCTCCTTGTGGATAGTCAGTCCAAAGTATGTCGATCCGATCATTCCGGCCATGATGAGTGTCTGGATGAGTTTGACGAGGAGCACGGCCCTTTCGCGGTACAGTTGGACGGAGGATCTGTGGAACAAGTAGTAGAACTGGCACCACCACTTGCGGGGAAAGGTGTTCGTGTCGACGGCACACTGCTCCCGTCGGGAACTGCTCTGACTCGACATTCCCGACTTTTCGTTCTTCATCACTTCGTGCTCCTCGACAATCTTCTCGATCCGTTCATTGTACTGCGGTTCGGTTTCATGAGACTTTTGCGAGATGACCTTCATGAAGTGATCGGGGGCGCTGACAAACTTGGGTATCGGGTAGCCGCATCGGGCGAAGAACGCGTCGATTTCCTTGGCAGGACCCGCGTATGCCACGTGGCCTTGGGAGAGAAGAATGAGTTGGTGGGCCATGAGGAAGACGGATGTGCTGGGCTGGTGGATGGTGCAGACGACGGTCTTTCCCTCGGTGGTCAGTTGACGGAGGGCTTTGATGACCTGGTGGGACATGAACGAATCGAGGCCAGAGGTGGGTTCATCGCAGAAGAGGATCGGAGGATCGGTGAGGATCTCACAGGCAAACGCCAGTCTCTTGCGTTCTCCACGAGACAACGACTTCTCGGTGATCGATCCGACTTTGGTGTTCTCGCACTTCTTCAGACTCATCATGACGAGCAGCTCGTCGACAATGTCTTCGAGTTCCTTCCTGTCCAATTTCTTCGGAGAACGCAGTTTCGCAGCGAACCGAAGGGTCTCTCGGACGGTGAGCATTCCGATGAACACGTCGTCTTGTTGCACGTAGGCACTCAGCTTCTTCATCTCGACAGGACGCATCGATCGGCTGAAAAGAAGATCTTTGTATTATCGTTGTAAATATCTCAAAACTTCATCTCACATTCGAAATTTCAAATTGGCGCGCACGATATCTCGCAGCGAAAACTACAGTAAGACATTTTTTTTCGCGCCAATTTGAAAATTTGAATGCGAGATGAAGTTTTGAGGTACAACGATAATATTGAAGTTTGAAATTTGAAATCTTGAATCTGTCCATTTTCGTGCCAAGACCCACCCATTGACAATAACCTCTCCCGCCGTCTCCATATTCTTCAGATTCCTGCCCGTCAGAATATTCAGAAGCGTCGTCTTTCCGGCTCCAGAAGAGCCCATGATGAACGTGAGCTCTCCGGGTCTCGCCGTCCCGGACACCTTCTTCAGAATCTCCTGTCTCACGCCCTTCTTCTTCACGGCAATCGCTTCGATATTCTGGAAAACCAACTTCTTCGCTCCGATTTTCGGAACGACAGGCGCTGATTCCGTGTTCGAAGTCTCTGATTTTTTCGATTTTCGGAATCTTTCACTCGAATGTCTCAGCTCTTCTTCCACATTTTCCACTTCTGGATCCAGATTCTGCAAGAATAACTTCTAAAAGTATCCTAAAAATCGCGTACAGCATCATCGATTTCGACTGGGGTGTATCCACTGGGCTGCGTCGTTTTCACTGATAAACTCGTCTCGTTATCATTATTTCCGGGCACTTTTCTATCGAGAAGATGCTCTGGAATTGGGTCTGCAACTCATTGTTCCTCGCCGATTCCCGTTTCAAACCAGTTTCGCTTTTCGAGGAAGACATTGGTCCGAATCGGCTATAAATGTTACGAAATCGTCTTCAAGTTTTCGAGAGAAATGCTCTTTTCATTGCCATTTTCCCGATTTTTTTGAAAAAAGAAAATATAACACGTCAATTATAAATACAAGCATCCAAGTAAAACTTTAACGGATAACTGATAAGAGATTAGAGTTCGTCCTTCTCATCGAGATCCACATCTGATAAATCGATATCCTCCATCACGGGCAGCTCCTTGTCTTTTCCGTCCCAAGCGCTGATTTCGGCGACTTTCAAGAACTTGTCCTCGAGTTTTGAAGCCTGGAAAATCGGAATTGCTACTTTACCTCTGAATTTTGACAAACCTCAACAGCCTGAACACGAGACTTTCCGTAGTTCACCGAATTCAAAAACTCCTTGATCGACGGAACCGAGAACGAGCCGAGTTGCGTGGCATACTTCATTTTGGACGGGCTCATCGCAGTGAGCACCGGGTATCCGGCCTCTCCGACTCCGAAGGCTTCCTCGATGCTCTGCTGAGCCCCGGCTTCCATCCACAACCATCCCCACTGTCGTCCCTTGAACATTTCGGCGAGCTCTCGGAGCATCGAAATCTTCTCGTTTCGACACTTGGATTGACAGTCGTAAATGCTCGGGAGGAAGGTGAAAATGCAGAGTTGCTTGTTCTTGCAGGCCTCCTGAACCACAGCTTTTCCAGTTGCCTCGACGACTTCTGGGGGCGGAGCGACGGATTCGTATTTGTTTTCGGCGAAGGTGACAAGATCAGAAGAGGTTCTTCCTCCCTGATAATCCTCTCCATCCTTTGCAGAACTGCCCGGCGCGAAGTACTTGATTGTCGGGAATCCGCGAATACCAAAAGTCGAAGCGATGGATTCATGAGCAGTGGCGTCCAGGGCTCCGAACTAAGAATGGAAATAAGCGGAATAAAAGATCATTTGATACCTTGACTCTGCCTCCCATCTTCTCAGCGGCCTTCTTCCACTCGGGCTCCAATCGCTGACAGTGTCCACACCACGGAGCAAAGAACTCGACCATCCACGCATCTTTGCTGTTCAGCACCAGCTTCTCAAAATTCGAATCAGTGAGCACGACGACTTCTCCGCCTTTTCCTCCCTTCTTTCCCTCCTTTTTCTCCTTCTTCTCGCTTTTCCCACCTCCCAGTCGCTTCTCCACCGTCTTCGAAATCTCCTTCTTAATCGCTTCCGCAATTCCTTTTGCAGTTCTCGGTCCACTGTAATCTATCGGATTTTTCTTGTCATCACCGAAAATTTTGATCGTCGGGTAGCCCTGAACCGCGTATTTTCCGGGAATTTGCTGATGGACAGTCGCATCGATTGCAGCCACGTTGGCGATTCCTTTGAGAAGTTTCGCCGCTTTTTTGTACTCCGGAATCAAATTTTTGCAGTGTCCACAGCTGGAAATGGTTGAAATTCAGGATTTCGCTCTTAAAGTTAACTCACTAAGGCGCATAAAACTCCACGATCCAGAATTGATCACTTTTCAGAACTTTCGAATCAAAATTCGCATCAGTAAGCGAAATGACGCCGTCATTAGTGTTGTAGAAGGTTAGGCAGCTGCCGATGACTGAAATGTACAGAATATTGACAATTTAGGAGTGATTCTGATGGGAAACTTACGAATAAACGGCAAAATCCACTTCATCGTTTGATTTTCAGCACGTTTTGACACTTTTTGTGCTGAAACTGACTGAAAATCACTGGAAAACTGAAAGCTGACGTGTCAATTTTCGGGAAAAATCGTAAGACTGTGCAAGTGCGCCCCATCGCACAGCAGTTTTTTCAAATAAATTTCTTTTTATCTCTTTTTCTTCTTCTCAATTTTTTCTTCTTTTTCCCCGGAATTTCACCATATTTTGAGCAAAATGATACATCAACAATTCGTTATCGTGGTTACCGCCTCTTTTCCCATTTTGTGTTTGAATCTGTGTTCTGAGCCGTGCAATAAGAGTCAAGTTCACAACAGGGAAGGATTTATTGCGATGTTAATAAAATCCGACAAATTGCGAATTAGTCGTGCTTCTGATGGTCGACGACCACTTGCTTCTGATCTTTAATCGATTCCAGATAGGCCGGGCGAACGGTGTCTTCCTTTCCAACCAGAGCACAGTAGATACGAAGGAACAGTTCGGAGCCACGATAGCAAGTCAAAAAGAACAGAATCTGGCAGACGATGCCCCAGATGACGAACACATAACTGTTCACATCGCGTTTTCCATTCAGAATCGAGGCTTCCAGTCCGACAGCATAGCTCGAAACGGCCCGCATGTTCTCGCTGATCTCGTGTGGGGAACGCATCCAAGTGTGGTAGCAGGCGAGGCCGAACATGCAGGTTGCGTAAAGGGAGCAGTAGAATAGAGCCGGGGTGATCGGGAGGAAGGCTTTCATCGTACGTTCAGCGAGTTGTTTCCAGCCTCTTTTGATGTCGTATTGGGTGGAGACAGTCTGGAATTGAATAGTTTCTCTTTGAAAAATCCCTGGTTTTCTGTAAAAAACAAAGATTATTGGAGGGAAAATTTGCAAAATTTGTCAATTTTCAAACTACATTTGGAAAATGTCTTGAAAACTTGAGAAATCCCCGATTTTCCTTACCGACTTAATCTCGACGGGTTTCCCGATTCTTCTCTGATTCCGCAAGTCCAGCACAAAGTCGGTAAACTCATTCTCATCGCCTAAACTCTGATAAATCGTGACATCATCCAAGAACTGCTCCAGTTTCCGATCGATCCACAGTGTCAGCCTCATCACATTCCATCCGAAAACCAACGATCCGACCAATGTGAACAACACGACGTACCACGAGTCCTTATCATGGACATCGTCATCTGAATCCCTCAGAATCCTTTTTCTGGATTCTTCCTTCTGAAAGTCTCACCGACGCCAATGAACGTGTTTACCACCAGAAGAACGTCTCTTTTCGGAGGCCCGGGCAGTGTTTTCTCAGTTTTCACCAGTTCCAAATCGGCCGCCCACAGAATACTCGAGAATTTGACACTCTGAAGAGGATTCTGAATCTGGCGGTCTTCTGAATCCTACCGTCGTGTTCTCCATTGCAGAATCCGTCGCATTCTGTGCAATCTCCTTTGCCAATTCCCACGTGTCAACAGTCGAATACGTGTTTCTCTCGATTGTGAACACACCGACGACGACGAGAACAACGATGAGAAAAAGGAAGAAGACATCTGAAGGAGGGGCACGTCTTCTGGATTCAGAAGACCCGCGAACTCACTGATGACAAGCCTTTGCCTTCGTTGGCTGTTGCCGATGACACGAAGGAACATTTTGAAGTTGGAATGGAAGGGAATCGGAAGGCGCGCTGTGGGGGTCCCGAATCGGGTTGCTAGGAGCGGGGCTGCCAGTTGCCAGACAACAGCGTTTTGAAGCACAAGGAATTTATTACGAATACGAATCAACGCACAGCTAAATGGAGGAATTGTTATATGGAAGAGACAGGGTAAGGTGGAGCTGGAAAGGGAAAGAAATACATGAGATCGGTGTTTCGATCGCCTTCAGAAATATATTACAGAATTTGAATTGGGTTAAAAGTAGACGATGATGAGGAATACGGTATTGGACGGAGCCTTGTGCTTCAGATGGGTAGACGGAAGGGGTGCATTTAGGCACGCTCTCCACGGATGCGACGGGCGAGCTGCATGTCCTTTGGCATGATAGTGACACGCTTGGCGTGGATGGCGCAAAGGTTGGTGTCTTCGAAGAGACCGACGAGATAGGCCTCAGAAGCCTCCTGGAAGAGAAACAGATGAGATTGAGTTACTTAGAAAGAGTTGGATTACCTGAAGGGCTCCGATGGCGGCGGACTGGAAGCGGAGATCGGTCTTGAAGTCCTGGGCGATCTCACGGACCAGACGTTGGAACGGAAGCTTGCGGATCAGGAGCTCGGTGGATTTTTGGTAACGACGAATCTCACGAAGAGCGACGGTTCCCGGGCGGTAGCGATGTGGCTTCTTGACTCCTCCGGTGGTTGGAGCCGACTTGCGGGCAGCCTTGGTGGCCAGCTGCTTACGCGGGGCCTTTCCTCCGGTCGACTTGCGGGCGGTTTGCTTGGTACGAGCCATTCTTCTGGAAAGAAATCGAATTTGTTAGGGAAAAAGTGTCGGAAAAGAAGAGAAATGCAAGAAAGATTACGATAAGATGAATAGTTTTGAAAAGTTGCGAAATATTTTCGAAAAAATAAACTTTTTCGAAAAATCAATATATCGATTTTCGCGATTTTGCAACGTGGCGGGATGAAATTGGACTATGTGAACATGTCTACCGGATTCAGCGCACTCAAAAGTCCAAGTTCACAAAGTTTCGAAAAAATTCGTAATTCCAGAAAAGTTGCGAAATTTTCAGCCAATTTGAGCCAAATCGAAGCGCGCGGACTGCAAATCGGCGCAAATCGCACCGGGTAAACGCACGACACGTGGCAATAAAAGCCCGAGACGCAGAATTTAGTGTAAAATGAGAGAAAACCGGGGCGCACCGGCCACCAGGACGACAAACAGCACAAATGATTCAAAATGTCGCATCGATTTGGCGTAGAGGGCGATGTAAGCAGCCAAATTGGTGTACACACTATACGTTTGATACTCAGTCAACGCGGCGGCGAAGCACGTGAGCAAAAATGGCCGACTTGGCTGCAGGCCAAGTCTCCGCCCACCATCCGTCTTGTCTGCGAAATATCGATCGAAAATCTCAAATCCCGAAAAATTTGCGATAAAAATGAGTCTGGAAGGATATGGGTGGTACAGTTGGATTGGGGACTTAATTCTGCGCAGATTGATATAAAGAAGTCGGTGCCACGTGGAGTTTCAGCCAAATTCAAGGTTAACACCGGGGATAATGACAAAAAATTGGGGTCGAAACTTTGGACGCGTCGTTTGAAGCAGGGGAAAGAGCTGGTGACTTGAGGATTTAGAAAACGGATCAGAGGACAGTCAAGAACAATTCCAGAAAATTCCAGAAAAATTGGAGCAAAATGAGCCGAGAACGGTTAAATTATCCAAATGACTACAAGTTTTCAGTCCAGAACGCATACGTTTTCGCGCGTCCGCAATGAATCTGCCGCTTCACCCAGTACACTCTCTTCGAGAAGCACACTATTTCGCATGTCCTGCCGCTTCTCTAAAGTCTCTTCTACGTCGCCACTACACTCACTCGCGGAAAACAATTCGCAGCTGGCTGCGCGCAGTGCTGCAGCAAGTCGGTTCCGACGGGCTGTGCATTTTCGCGTGGCGGTGTGGAGAATTGCGTACGATGCGCGTGGATTGACGACACTTTCGTTTGTTTGAAGAAAAATATCATCATTTTTTCGCGCCAACTTCTGTGATCTTGTTTTGACCTGAACAGGTCTGAAAGTTAAATATTTTTGTTAAAATTTAAACTTTTCCGGTTATTCTTTTGTATTTTACTTATTTATATGTCTGAAACCCTCTCAAATCCTTTAAAATATCCCGAGAACTTATCGTAGATTTTTTTCTTCAATTTTTAAAAATGTTCTTTATTTTTCCAGAGATGGCCCCACCAGCTCCAGCTGCTCCTACCACTGAAACCAGCCGTCCAGCAGTTAAAAAACTGACAGAAGGCTCGGACGAGGAGACTCTTCGCAACTATTTCCGCATCAAAGTCGATGATGCTCGGGTTAGTCCACGAAACAGTCGATTTCTTCAATCCCTGCCAGTTTTTAGCAAAAAGTGTCGGACAAAAGCCAGAATGTTCGTCGTCTGCAAGCGCAGCGAAATGAGTTGAACACGAAGGTGCGGATGCTGAAAGAAGAGCTCCAGCAGCTCCACGAACAAGGAAGTTACGTCGGAGAGGTTAGCAAGGCGATGGACAAGAAGAAGGTGCTTGTGAAGGTGCACCCGGAGGGAAAATACGTTGTCGACGTGGACAAGTCGATCGATATCAACTCGCTGAACACCGGAGCCCGTGTTGCTCTCCGCGCCGACAGCTATGCTCTGCACAAAGTTCTCCCGAACAAAGTCGACCCACTGGTCTCGTTGATGATGGTCGAAAAGGTGCCGGATTCCACTTACGAGATGATCGGAGGTCTCGATAAACAAATCAAGGAGATCAAGGAAGTCATCGAACTGCCCGTCAAGCATCCAGAACTCTTCGAAGCCCTCGGAATCGCCCAACCCAAGGGAGTTCTTCTCTACGGACCGCCCGGAACCGGAAAGACCCTGCTGGCTCGTGCCGTCGCGCATCACACCGAGTGCACGTTCATCCGTGTGTCCGGATCCGAATTGGTGCAGAAGTTCATCGGAGAAGGAGCCAGAATGGTGCGTGAGCTGTTCGTGATGGCTCGTGAGCACGCTCCGTCGATTATCTTCATGGACGAGATTGATTCGATCGGATCGAGCAGAGTCGAAGGATCCAGCGGAGGAGATTCCGAAGTTCAGAGAACCATGTTGGAGCTGTTGAATCAGCTCGACGGATTCGAAGCAACCAAGAACATTAAGGTGAGTACCCATTTTCGCGGCGAGACCCAACATTTCAAAAACGTTTGTTTTCCAGGTCATTATGGCCACGAACCGTATCGACATCCTCGACCCCGCCCTTCTCCGTCCTGGCCGTATCGATCGTAAAATTGAGTTCCCGGCTCCAGACGAGAAGGCTCGTGCCGATATTCTGAAGATCCACTCGCGAAAGATGAACCTGATGCGCGGCATCAACATGCACAAGATCGCCGAGCAGATCCCCGGAGCCAGCGGAGCCGAAGTGAAGGCCGTGTGCACTGAAGCGGGCATGTTCGCCCTTCGCGAGAGACGCATTCACGTCACCCAGGAGGATTTCGAGATGGCCGTCGGCAAGGTGATGCAGAAGGATTCGGAGAAGAACATGTCGATCAAGAAGCTCTGGAAGTAATCAGCGCAGCCCCCCTGTAATATTCTATTTATTGGATTTCATCCCTTTTCATCTGTACCCCCATCAACTCGTTCGTTCGTTTGTACCTCCCCTGTCTGTCTGTTTTCGAAGAAACGATGATGAAAACAAAAACAATTTATTTAAAAATCTACTCCCTAACACCATCATTTCCTCGTATTTACTTGCTTCCGTACTTGTTCGGAATGCCCTTCTCGTCCAGAAAGTCGCTGATCTCTCCGTCCTTGTGCATCGAGATGAGAATGTCGCATCCGCCGACGAACTCTCCCTTCACGTACACCTGCGGAATCGTCGGCCACTCGCTGTACACCTTGACGCCTTCTCGAAGTTCCTGGTCCGTCAGCACGTTGTAGTCTTGGAATTTCACGTTGTGGAAGTCGAGCACCTGGAAACGAGAAGATACTGAAGGTGTTTTTAAACAGTTTTAAAAATTTCCTCAAAATTCCCGATTCCTCACCAATTTGACGTTCTTGGAGAATCCGCAGGCGGGTTCCTTCTGTGTTCCCTTCATGAAAACGACGACGTCGTCCTTCTGAACGATGCCGTCGATGCGTTTGCGGAGCTCGTCGCTGAGCCCGCCGGCTGCTCCGGCTGATGCCGAATAGTTGGCTCGGAGCATCGAAAACGCCTGTCGGGACACTGCTCGCAGCATTTCTGAGGGCTGAAAATGGCTGTTGAAATGGAAAAAAAACATTGAAAAGAATTGAAAGATTTCAGAGTGTAAAACTCATCTCCACTATTCAAAAAATAAGCAAAAATAAAATAATTTGGCGTTTAAAACATGTGTTTAGAGCACCAAATAATTCATGAGGACGCATTGGTTCGAGGGGCGGAGCTTAAAAATAAAACAAATCCGTATCAAGGGAAATACATTTACAGTCGAGACGAAACTAAATATATTTGGAGAAGAAAAGATTATTTCGTTAGAGAGAATGCAGAGAAGAAGAGAAGAGAAGCTGCGTCGTTTTGAATATTCCGTAAAGCACTTGATTTTTAATCAATTTTTTGAAATTTTGAAAAACGACGGCCGAAAAGAAGGAGAAAACAGGGAAGAGAGGGGAGGATCTGGAGGAAAATTCGAGGAAATTGGAAGAGGAAAAAAAGAATAAAAAGAGAAGAAAGAGTGACCAGCAGCTCTGTGTGTGTGCAGTAAATTTCGGGTGGATCAGAGGAAATAGTCGGCGTGGGGCTTCTTGGCAGGGGCTCCGCGATTCTCCTGTGGAGCCGCTTCGAAGATTGTGAACTCTTTGTTGAGGTTCTCGTCGAGTTCCAGAATCGCCGCCACGTTTCCGCATCTGAAAAACGGAACATTTACGTGAGAACGGGGGTTCACGTGGAAATAGGGGGACCGTATAAAAGGCAGGTGCAACCCGCTGGGAGTTCAGTTCTCGGTTACAGGTTCTTTTAGAAAACTAACACAATGACGTGTCAGTTACTAAAGTTACCGCATCATATTTTTAAAGATATTCTGATGATGGTGGATCATAAAGACGTGTAAGTTGTCTTTTCGCTGCGAGACCCAAAACCCTCGAATTTCAAGGTTCTCCCTGGCCATGTGCAGCGAGGAAGCGGCCGACAAGGTAGCGTTCTCGGGTTACGCGGTGAGACCGCTTCAGGTGTGCATGGAAGTCGACTCGTTCTACGTGAACTTGAGCGGAATCGAGGACAACGACGTGAAGTGGGTGTTCGACGATCGGACCCGGATGACGGATCCGTACATGTACAAGGAGAGACATAAGGTCAACGGAAAGATCTATCATGTCGAGTGAGTACTAGGTGATAAGGTTTAGTGATAGGACAACTTGTTTAGGGAGGAGTACTTCCCGGACGGTTTCTATGATTTGAACCCGGTTCCGGTGTTGTACTGGCAGACAAAGTGCCAGAATCCGACGGAGCAGTTCGTGGCGATGAAGGACACGGTGGCTCATCTGAAGTCAATCTTCTACCTTCCCATCGACTTCATCCGCATCGAATTGGAGGAATTCAGCGATTTCCGTGCTCTGTACCAGTGGGAGACCGCCCGGACTGCCAGGAACTTCACGATCGACGCGTTGGAGCACGGCTACACTGCGGATGTCTATGAGCAGTTGAAGTACTTCATGGACACTTTTCAGTTTGGGAATCTCACGATTTGCATGGAATTCGAGGAGGATTTCCGTTACGAGAAGAGAATCACGGCCGATTGGCTCAACTTCAAGGGTCCGTGGTGCAATCTTCAGACTCTGCTGAATGCGGATGCTCCCCGGGTCTCGTTCGTCCGTTCCAAAGTCTCCTGGACGGATCTGAACCGTTATCTGAAGCTGTGGCAGTCGGGAAACACGATTCCGAGTGTGAAACTGCTCAGTGTGAACATCAGCAACGACTTCATGACCCACAGCGGAAGACGTGACCAGCTGATCGACAACAAGCGGAAACTCATCGAAGATCTCGAGATAGAACCAATGGTTCGTCCATTGAGACTGCCGCCGTCGTTCGAAAAGGTCGAATTGGGATACGGGAAGACGGACACCGAAGAGTTCGACCTGGTCAGATTCACGGACGGAGTCAGGGCTTCCGTCAAGATTAACTATTATTATGCCGTTTTCTGTGTTCCCGATCCATAAATAAATAAATGATTGTTTTGTACCTGTAGCAGTAGTTGGGTGCTGACCAGACGGTGAGAACCTTCTCGTTGAAGTGCCACTTGTATCCTTCCATAACAAGTTGATGTGCCCTGCAGATCAGATCGACGCCGTTCGTCTCGCAGAACGTCTTGGAGGCATCGGCGCCGAACAAGTAGCCGGCTCCGCGTGGACTCAACCCCCAGCCGACGTTCCCTTCCTCTGGGTCGGACCACAGCAAATCGCACATTGGGCCGTCATGAGGGACCTGGAAATGGGGAAAATACACTTAAGGATTTCAATAGACAAACCTCCTGTTTTCTGTCAATGACCCGAATCTGATCCATGGTACTAATAGACGGCGACAGTCCTCCGTGCACACAGAACACCCTTCCATCAATGACGGCGGCCAGCGCCAAATAGTCAAACACCTCGGTGCAGTGCTTCCAGACGGACGCGTTGCCGTACTTCCGCAGGCACTCGTCGTAGAATCCGTAGACTTGTGTGATCTGTCGACTCTCGTGATTTCCGCGTATCAGCATCATTCTGTCGGGGTAGCGGGCCTTGAGGGCGAGCAGCAGCAGGAACGTCTCGACCGAGTAGAAGCCGCGATCGACAAAGTCGCCGAGGAACAAGTAGTTGGTGTTCGGCACCGGACCGCCCACTTTGAACAGCTCCATCAGGTCGTAGAACTGGCCGTGGATGTCTCCGCAGATCTGGAGAATTCGAGAGTAGAGCATTAGTCCAGAGGGAACTCACAGTGACAGGCGAGTCGATGACCTGGACGTTTCCCTCCTCGGCGAGTATCTCTCGTGCCTTTGCACACAACGTTTTCACGTCCGCCTCGGCGATTAGCTCACATCTCATCAATTTTTCAATGTGACTGCAACAAAAACATGTTTTCTCCGCCTATTTCTTAACACTTACCGATCCAGGTCATGTGTGGTTAGTGTGTCTGATGGTCCGGAAGTTGGCGAATCGAGACGAGCAAACGTCTCAGTGTGTGTGTCGGCTAGTGCCAGAGCCATCTGAAAATCAGAGTAATTTAGAAAAAAATACGAAAATTAATTTTTCATTTCGAAACACGGGCAAAGAAACAGGTTTTAAAATTGATTCAGGTCACAAGGAAACGATTTGCCAAAAATTCGAAATGTAAATAAAAGTCATATGACACAGAACATTGTGTTTTCAGAGCTGTTCGTCATAAAAATAGTGAAGAAAATTGAAGAAAAATCATGCGAGTGTAAAGTTTTGGCACTGTGCCAATTCGCCATGGAGCGCGTTTTCCGGTGTCGGATTCTAGGCCGCGGCCACCAAAAAAGTTTTGAGCTTTTGAATTTCCCCGAAAATCTCCTATTTTTCCAAGTTTTCTCCTGGTTTTTCTCAGTTTTTCTTAGTTTTTCACTGTTTCTTCTTTAAACATTCATGTTTTATATTTTTTCAAGCTAAACTTCTTTCAGAAACCATGGGTCATCAACAGCGTGTGACCGCATTGGGGCGACTCGGCTACTGGTTTGACGACAGTGGTGTTTTGAGAGATGCTGATGTGAGGAAATGTCTGTTTTTCCTAGTAAAATTGCAATTTTTAGGAGAAAAAGTTTGTTTTCTCCACTCAAGAGCAATACGAAGCATTGGGTGAGGCGGTCACTGAGGAAGTTTACAAGTTGCTCGTTACCAGGTGCGGGCTGATCAAAACTCCGGTGAGTCACTGATCTGTTATCAGCTTATCAGTTTTGTTGTTTCAGCTCAAACCAGTCGATAAACCAAACGAGCGAGACGAGGATCTCAGTTTCATTTACGTGTCGCCGGACTGTCAGAAGAAGGACATTCTGCTGGTGCTGATCCACGGAAGCGGAGTTGTCCGTGCGGGTCAGTGGGCGAGGAGACTGTGCATCAACAACAGTTTGCGGAGCGGAAGTCAGATGTCGTACATCAACAGAGCTCAAGAACTGGGATGGGGAGTCGTTGTGATGAACACGAACGAGTGCGAGAGCCGCGATGAAGCTCTCAAGGTGGGTCGATACATCCCAACCCTTCACAAAGAATCTTTCAGTACTCCCGGCATCCTGTCGAGCATGCCATGACGGCCTGGAAAGCTTGGGTTGAGAACTCGCAAGCTCAGAAGATCTACGTGGTGGCTCACAGTCGTGGAGGGTCTGATCTCTCGGAAGTGGTGGGGGAATCGAATGAATTCTTCGAAATGTATCTTGTTTTGCAGCTAAGAAGACACGGACGCGACGAGAGACTCATTGCGGTCTGCCTGACCGACTCGTGGTTCACGTTCTCCGAAGCGGTTCTTGCCCGCGAGAATCCGCTGATTGTCGTCAATTTCGCTGCTCGTGGGGTATGATTTTAGTGTTTCTTTCCATAATTCTGACCTCCTAAAAGTTTCAGTACGACGCCGAGTACACGGTCACAGACTTCGCTCCGGGAAAAGTACAGCAGCTGTACGCCGGAACGAACATCCACGAGTGGTCGAGTCACTGCGCCATCGACGCCATCTTCAACATCTTCCTGAGAGAGGTGCGGCGGAACTTCCGGAACTTGCTTCTAGATGTATTTTCAGATCAGCGTGCCGAACTTCCGAGCAGTGGTGGAGGAGTCGAAGACTATGGTTGCTGGAGAAGACGAACCGGAAGAGGATCCAGAGCCGGGAGAAGACGATGAAGAGGAAGAGTCTAGTGAGGAGAGTGATCTAGATGACGGTGTGGAGATAGACGAAGAAGACGACGTAGTGGACCGTCTCGGAGGGGAGAAGGCGTCGAGTGACGAACTGCCCGAAGAATAATCGAAGATGATCTCAGAATCTGCATCATTTCAGTTTTATTTAAATTATTTATTTTTAATTTATCGTGACAAAAACCAAACCGTTGAGAGAAGGAAACCTGGTGAATGAATAAATTGGACTGTGGGTGTTTCAGAAAACATAACAACGGAATGCTACAAGTAAGAGATTCTACGTGGGAATAGGGATTACGCTGCTGTCATCCCATCGGGAGCTGATGGTTCACAAACTTCTGGAGCTCTTCCTCGAGATTCTTGAAGGCAACCTGCACTTTTTCCTCTTGCCGACACTCCAATTCAATATTCGCAAGACGAACGGCCGATTCGAGTCGTGGAACTAGAACACTTCCATGTGCTCTTTCTTCCTCGAGTTTCTGAATGATAAGCTATCAGTTATTTACTAGTTTCAGATCTCACTTGTCTTATCCAGAAAATGAAGTCATCGAAGAAGTGACGGTTCAATTGGAAGGGATTTGCCGTTTTGAGTTCGTCGATGAATGCATCTTTGAGCCATTTCAAGTATTCCTGGGAAAAAGCATATTTGAATCAGAAACTATTAAAAACCAACATTCTTTGGCTCCAAATCCAGAAGAGCCTCATTTTCAGCACAATCTCGTTCATTCAGGAGCCTGTTTCCGAAATCCATCCTTGGTTGATAATACTGCGGATTGTCGAAAATCAGCTGATACTGCGCCTTCTGGAATGCATCGTCCACTGGATTCGCGGCAATGTTCTTGAAATCCAACGTCTGTGCGAGTTCGTGGATCATGCGAGGATCTACTTTTGATGGCCTCTGGAAATCATTGTTTTATTGATAACAAAGTCTTGCTTGATTGTAAACACTCAAAAATGTCAAATTCTTACAATAGAAGGTCCCAGTGTATCCAGAAGTTCTTCGATATTTTCCTCTGCCGGAAGGTCCGGATTGTTGTCCATTCCGTCTTCGAAATCTGGAATCACATGTAATTTCAGTCCAATTCCAGAAAACTCACTTTCTTGTGACCCATTATCCGACCCACTGCCAAATATGACTGCAATATTGTTTTCAAAGTATCTTACAAGATCTTGTTTTCGCATTTCGTTCAACTCTCGCTCAATTGTTAAGTCTGCTTCTCCGGACTCGATATCTCTCGCCAATTGTCTATCGATTTCATCCTCATGAATCGGCAAACTGGGATTGTAGTTCGGATCCGGCGCAGCTGGCAAGATCGGATAACCAGAACCGTCATCCCATTCCATTCGATCGTCTTCTTCGACAACTTCGTCAAAGTTTGTTGCATTCTGATCTTGTCCCATAGATTCTTCTGAGACGCTGGGACACGTTGATCGAAACTCTGTGATCGTATACTGAGACTCGAAGTCTTCATATTCAATTGAGCTGGATATCTGCTGATCATGGGTTAACTGATGATCGGTGAAAGATTCCGGCGACGTATCGAATTGCGGAATGTATCTATCCTCCAGATCCATCTCTTCTTGTTGATTCTTCACAGTATCATCACCAGTGCTTCGTGAAGGAGCAGAGAACTCCTCCCCAGTCATGATGACAAAGTGAGGTTCCCGTGACACACCGCTACTCGAACTCGAAACGAGCGTCTCAAAATTTATAGCGAAGTTTCCAGAGTATGCACTGTTAACGGGCGGCTTCTTCACGCGTTCTGTTCTCCTTTCCTGCTCAAGTTGTTGTTCCTGAACCATCTGCTCAAACGCAGATCCCGCTTCGGCCTGCATATGAAGGGCTATCTCCAATTGGGCAATGTATAGTATCAACTTGGCTTGGAGAACTTTCACGAACTGCTGTGATCCTTGAGTTCTGGCAGTTTGGTTCCGCAGACTCTCTCCTTCTTGCATTTCCGATAGTTCCAGGTACCAGGCTTTGTTCCGTTCGTACAAAATCTGAAACATAATCTCTCTGTGTTCGCTAGAAGCACCATCTGAATCTCTCTCCAAGAGCTGCCTTAGATCACTTACCTTTTCCAGATATTTGAGGAAGGCTGGAACTGTTTTCCTCATGTACGGGTTTGCCGAAATTCGCTCTTCGAACATCTTTCTTTCGCGAAGCAATTCTTTCTGGAAAACACAAATGAAACTTCGTCAATGAACCCGAGTACTTACATTCTCAAAATGAATATCCCCATCGTATCCTTGAGCAAGTTCCAACTTCGCATGAGTAATAGCAGTAGCTCCTGAAAAGAAGATTAGGATGGTTTCCAGAAGAAAGAGCCTCACCATCCCGAAGAGTCCACCCTTTTTGTTTCCCTCCGTTCAGCTGCTCGTTGAGTTTCAATGCGCGTTTAGCCAACTTCGTAACAGCATCTTTCGAAACTTCCACGTTACTCAACCAAATCGGAAATTGACAATCAGTCACTAACTTCTCCTCTCCGATCTCTTCTTTATACGCCTTCTTTCTCAGATTCTCCAGGTAAAGTCTCTTCTCTTCGTAGAGAACTCCATTCTGAATGGCATGCAGGAAGGCACGCGACTTCTTCGAAGAGAAAGTTCCCGTTGTCTCCGCGTCGCTCAATTCCACTTTTTGCCTAGCCGGATGACCAGGATGCATTAATGAAAAGTAGAGAAAGTCGGCAGTTCGCATCTCCTTCCGAAGATTCAATTGGTCTTGTAAATCTTTAGTAGTTATGCATTTACTCAGGTTATTTTGAATCCGATTCTCGAGATCATCTGAAATTTTATTCTCAAGTTACCATTCAAAATTTCAAATTGGTGCGCCCGACTTCTGAATCAATTTCTCTTATTTCAAAAACAGGAAAAAAAATCAGCAATTAATTCGACAACATTCGAAAATCACTGAAAGTTTTCGGTGCGCGCCATTTTTAATTTTACAATGCAGAATCCAGTTTTGATATGCGACTATTAAAGCTGGAATTTTCAATAGACTAACCGTAAATCGGATTGTTCTGATCATGAGGTTTCGTCCTCCTCAGCTCAACTTCCTGTTCTTCTTCTGTCCAGTTGCCCAATGTCTCCGTACCCTCGACCACCAATGTTGCTTTTCTCCTCAGTTGTTGCTTGTCGAGAAGACGTGATTTGCTAGAAGACTTGTTATTCTGCTCTCTTAGATCCGCTGTTCTATCCTGAAAGAACTGTTATTTGGAGACGCTGGAAAATCAATGATGACTTACGCAGTTCGCCATTTCCTCTGCAGATCTTCTATGACTACGCTCTGGAAAATTCTGACCGATAAATCCAAGATTTTGGTCTGAAACTGATCGTGAATCCTTAGATTCTTAGAAAGGGGTCACTCACCATTCTGTAACGACTCCTTCCAAGATCTTAACTCTTTCTCCACACATTTTCCGAGATCTGAGTTGATTCCTTGATTATTTTTTCCATTGTCTTCGTAAAGTTGATGACTTTCAGTTTCTGGATAGTTAACTGAAAAATCCGAGAGTATTATTGCCTCGAAAATTATTTATGACTGGAAAACCGCTTCTGTGCAGAGTTTTGCCAATTTTCATGTTGAAAACGGGTCGAAAGACAAAAATTCAACCATTTCCCATCAATTTCCCATCAATTTCCAGCAAATTTCAGCGGTTGGAAACTGCTGTGTCTTTTTGCGCGTTTATCAGAGAAAGTGACAAAACTCTGTCTAGAAGTCGTAGAGTGGACAGGCCGAGGGACAGACGGTAGTACTGACTACAGTACCACTGAGTTGTATTCAATTCTACATTCAAACAAAAAAAGAAGCTTTGCAGTTACCTTGATCATTATTGAATCTCTTCGTCTGGTCTTCTGGAACATACTCGTAGTTCATCTTGAGAAATGTTTGCGAGAGCCGGTTAAGGTAGGGCTAACTTAGGGGGAGTAATTGAAATAGAACGAGGGGTTTATAAACAATCGGGACAGACTATTCCATGCAAGGAAAAAGTCCTTGCCGTGATTATTTTATCAGTGAGAGAGAGAGTGTTGAAACCTATGAGTCGCAGACGCCGAGAAAGGCGGAGTTGACGATGGAAATGCCTGGAAAGGTGTGACTCAACACGGTGCTTGCAGAGAATAAAGTGTTTGCGATTGATATCTGATAACTCAATGTTAAATGGAGCAAGGGAAAAAATGTAATCTGAAAGGTTCAGAAGAAGCAGAAACAAGTCGCTGAAGACCTGAAAAACACTCGATGAACCTGAAAGTCCGACAAAAGTGTCCATGTTTATTCAAAATCCAATAAATCTGAACTAGACGTCTTTATTCATCAAAACAAGCTCTATAAATGATTACAGTAAGATTAGGAAGGTGTCGTGTCTGAAAAACTAAAAAGATAATCAGAAAACTTGATCAGTTCGGTAGAGATCTAAAATATGGCAATTCATCAGTTTTTGGAGCTTCAGGTTGTACCAGTTTGATCTATGAACTATGGTTTTTCAAACGATTGCGAAATTTCCAAAGAAAAATGACTTCTTTATCAGTCACCTGACGAATGCCAGCATGTGTTGTCGATCAACAACTGATTGTTCTTCAGCCGAAGACAAATGTACAATCTCAATCAGCAACTTGGCAATACAGATGATAGTGACAATAGCAAAACCTTTCTTGTCCTATCGCTCTCCGTTATATACCACCCATATTGCTACTTCTAAGATTAAATTCCTCATGGGCAGGACCAATTTGTACTGGAAGATTCTTTCGACATGTTTATTGAGGAACTGAGCAATGCAATAGAGTATAAATACACCGGAAAACCATAGAATCTAGATACTAGATCCGGGGACAAAAAACCGGTCACTAAATAAGTCACAATATTTCTAAACTACAGATTATGTAATTGTTAGTTTTTCTTCTTTTCTCTGTTGTTCCTCATGGATATTTCGGCATTTTCGTAGTTGGATCAGCATAGGGTCTCTGGTCAGAGCCCCCGGGGTACAGCTCAGCTCGAACTTTCTCCAGTACCGCTCCCACTTTTTTGTTCTTTTCGATTTGGAAACTGAGACAAGAGAAGGCGAGTTCGAGTTCGAGTCGTTCCAAAAGACCCTTTCTTCGGTTTTTCTGGCTTCCTCTTGTACCGGGCTTCGTCGACAACGGTTTTGAAGGGTCCTTGGCATTTAGAAGACTCTGGAATCATCGTTATTATCGTTACAACTGCAGTTTACTTTTGACATTTCAAACGATATTTTTTAGTGTATGTTACAGTAAGACTTTCAGTATTTTCTGACTGTTTCCTCACAAAAATTGACTTGAAAACAGTCGAAAGACACTTGAAAATGCGAATCGGTCTTTGCCACGAGATATCGTGCGCGCCAATTCAAAATGTTCAATTGCGTACTTTTCTTTGCGTCTCTCAAATAGTTTCACACACTTTTATCTAAAATCGTGGCGAGACCCAAAAACCTTGGCAAGTTGCCAAGTGACACCGCTTCGCATAATAGATAACTAAAACCTACCGTTTTCAAGAAATTTCCAAATTGTTCCGGATTGAAATCTGCCGGACGTTTCCATTTTTTCTTGTCCGTCTTGAATCTTCTCAAAACGGCAGCCATATGTTGCTGAAATCAGAGAAGTTCCTAACAATCATCATTCTATAAATCACATTTTCCGGTTTCCACTTCTCACAAACATCCTTCAATGCCTTGGTTTTATCATGATTGAGACGATCGATAATCTCTGAAAAGTGACGAATCTCAGTGAATCTCAGATGTTCCCAAATGCTTACTTCTATCGAAATTCGGATATTCTTGCACTTCATTTTCCGTTATTTCGTTGTCATTTTCCACTTTCCGAAGCTCTTCTGCCATTCTCACAATATACTCGGGCAGTTCTTCTTTCTCCGCTTTTTGGTTTTCTCGATATCTTTTTTCCGCTTTTCTGTCCCTCTCGAGCTCTTCTTCCGATCTTTGAGACTGAAAACTATATGTATTTTCTGCCGTGAAAGACAAAAAAACAACTGTACCAGAACGTTGCTCTTCCTTTGTCTCGTAGCATTTTCCGGTTCATTGTTGCCTGAAAAACGTACTTTTAGAAGTTACAAAAGATCTCGATAACTCACTCTGTGGAGCCTTATCCGGTAAAATTTGAAAACCATCGTTTTCCGGTAGAAAATCTCCAACTGGAAGTAGTCCTTCAGCGTCAATCGGATGATCCAAACAGTGAGAATCGTTGGATTTGGAGCCAATTTTAACTCCAGAGATGCCTGTGTAATCCTCGTTGTTGTTCCAAACTCGAGGTTCATTGGGGCGCATTGGATCCGACGTGAAGTTCGGCAGTTGACGACCTTCTTTTTCAGCAGTTCTTCTTTTCGCTTTAGCCATTTTCCGAGCTGGTCCTTCTGATACCTCGCTAATCGATTCGACACACGGGTAAGAGTATTCTTGTGCATGAACAGGCAAAAGTTGGTTTGAATGGGATCCAGCATGATTCTCCCAATTCGGAGTGGAACAGTTGTTCGAATCGGAAACTTGACTTGAGCCGGGTTCCTGGTATTCTTGTTGGTTGTTGTCATAGAATTTCGGAGAATCGTAGGAAGTTGAAGAGAAAGATTGGACCGAAGAAGAGCTATGAAGTGGAGAAACTTGATAAAAGTTCCCGGAGAAATTTTGAATGCTTCTCATGTCTTGATGATACTTTTGTCGTTCCGGGCACTTCCCTGGCTGGAAATATCTCTTCCTGGAGACGAAACTCTGAACAGTTCTAGTTTTCAAGTGTTTCAGTATTACCGTTGCACCTGGAAACTGCCGCTCGCATTCAACACTTCAAATTGCCGCGCACGATATCTCGAAGCGAAAACTACAGTAAGACGTGCATTTTTCTGTGTTTTCGGCAATTTTTGAATGAATTATTGAAATTTTCTCATTTTCTGACAACAATTTACTCGAAAACAGCCCAAGAACACTGAAAAATGCACTGTGGTTTTCGCTGCGAGATATCGTGCGCGCCAATTCGAATTTTTGAATGCAGGAGTTTCCAGATGCAACGATTATACAATAGTTACCTCTCCTCTATGATCAAATGGGACATAATTGTTTTCAGGGACAGAGCCAAGGGCCAAATATCTAAAAGTTTGGGCAGTCTCGGTGGCCGGGGAAACGAGAGGTTGATTGGAAAAGGAGTCCCAAGATGGATGTTGATATTGAAAGTGAACGTTCAGTTGATTGTTTTGAAGATGTTGGGCGGGCGGATCCATTGAGATCGGACGTTCCGATTGGTCCTCCAAGCGTACAGAATGAATCTAAAAGAGGCCGGATGTGTATCTAAACTCGTCAAAAACCTACAGTCCCATCGCCCCAAGATTCCAAATTCCGACTTCTTTGAGTTCCCTCGGGATAGTTTCTGATGGTCGAATCGCGTCGAGCCTTTTCTCCAACTTCAACTGATAAGGGTGGATTGAAAAGATCAGTTATATCAAGATCATCGAGATCTTCCAAACCAGAAGAATCCCACTGGTTTTCAACCATAAAATCAGTTGGAGGAGGAAGTTGTTGAGCTGGAATATGACAGTATTTGGAAACACTTCCGAAAATAAAGTGGTGGAAACTAACCATTTCCAGCAATCACAACAGCTTTTCCAGTGTCCTGAATCACTTCTTGATTGTTCCGAGGAACAGGGTTGTTGGGAATCAGAGGATCAGACATTCCTTCGGAAAAACGGAGCAGTCAGAGAATCGAACTGAAAACACAGGCTACAGTAACCCTTAATTTCGAAATGAAGAACAGACAGTTTTATACGAATCAATACGAAAAACGAGCAAGGGAGACGTTTCGGGGATGACTAATTTAAATATAACGCGTTCTCTGTAAGAGCCGACCTCGGGTATAACTGGCCGTGCCTTAGGGTCTTAGAAGGAAGTTAGAGCTTGGATATTTTATGGGTAGGTAGTAGGGGACTACTATAGTCCATGTGCACCGACTTGGGTCACAGCTTCTTATCAGTCGGGCTCGGCGAGCCCTGATAAGTCAGAAAATCAAAATCTGTCAAAATGGTCGTAGCAAGCTGAAATAAATTTTTATTGATAGCTATGGCCAAAATATGTTTCCGTGTAAAATACTGTATTTTTTGCTGTTCTGGAAAACTTTCTAAAATTCTTTGTTTAGAAAAATGATCAGTGTTCGACATATTTTCGAGAAAAAATGGGCTTATTCGAAAGAGTCGCACTTAAGACATATTTTTAAAATTGACCCTGATGTCCCACCTTTTGAATCCGCAACTCATCTTGTGGCTACACCCGGAGTGATAAGGTGATAAAATTTATCATTTGGAGATCACCGATTATAAAAACTTTTATTTTTGATCAAAGCATGTCAATCAACACGCCATTCGATTGGAAATTCAATTTTGAACAACTTTGAAGTTAATCACTTTGTTCTAGGAGCCCTCCTTCAAAAGTTATGGAGCAAAATGTAAGCTTGATTTTTGATAGCAGCTCTGAATCAGTGTTTCTTTGGAAAAATTTGACTTCAAAACTAATGATGATGCATAAAAGTGATCAACTACAAATTTTGATAAAATGAATGTATGTTTACGGAAAAAATATAAAATAGCGTTTCTGACGAACAGAAACTTTGTAATTTTTAATTAAAAAAACTGAATTTTTGGGGGTGTGAATTTCGGCTCAATGTAGATGAAATCATGCCGCGTTTTTACTATTCGATAGAGCTCTTCATGGTGATCATTTTTGCAGTTGACCACTTTTTACCAGCTCTCTTGGTTAAAAAGTTACAGAAAATAACAAAAAATCTCTTTTTTCTTCACTTTTTCAGTACTAATTTGAGCCCTTTTTTGACTTTTTTATATCTTGCTCCATAACTTTTGAAGGAGGGCTCCTAGAACAAAGTGATTAACTACAAAGTTGTTCAAAATTGAATTTCCAATCGAATGGCGTGTTTATTGACATGTTTTGATCAAAAAGAAAAGTTTTTATAATCGGTGATCTCCAAATGATAAATTTTATCACCTTATCACTCCGGGTGTAGCCACAAGATGAGTTGCGGATTCAAAAGGTGGGACATCAGGGTCAATTTTAAAAATATGTCCTAAGTGCGACTCTTTCGAATAAGCCCATTTTTTCTCGAAAATATGTCGAACACTGATCATTTTTCTAAACAAAGAATTTTAGAAAGTTTTCCAGAACAGCAAAAAATACAGTATTTTACACGGAAACATACTTTGGCCATAGCTATCAATAAAAATTTATTTCAGCTTGCTACGACCATTTTGACAGATTTTGATTTTTGGACCTATCAGGGCTCGCCGAGCCCGACTGATAAGGAGCTGTGACCCAAGTCGGTGCACATGGACTACAGTAGTCCCCTACTACCTACCACTATCAATTACTTTCCCTAAGGCACACGTTGGTCGAGTCTTACAGAGAACGGGTTATATAACCTTATCAAACTGGCATCACTTGATCAGTGGAGCGACGGAACGAAACATGCAAGCAAGAACTGATAAGGGATTTTTAGTTTTCGATTAGAAAAAATGAGCAAGGAAAGATGAAAGTCGAAAACAAGTGATTTTTGACTGTTTTCTTACAAAAATTGATGCAAAAAACAGTCGAAAATCACTGGAAATTGCAAATCTTACTGTAGCGTTCGCTGCGAGATATCGTGCGCGCCAATTTGAAATTTTTGAATGGATTGAATCTCTTGAAGACGTATTCAATAAATAAATAAATAAAAAGATGAAATTGCGAAAAGAATGAGATCAAGAAATGGAAAAATCCGAGAAAAAGATCAATGCTGTTGCTGTGCCGCCAGGAAAACCCGAACACACACTCAAAAAAAAAAGTTTTATAAGTAAACAGAGAAGACAGCAGTTACGGGGTGCAGACAAAGTGAAAAGAGAGAAAAATGAAATGATAGAGTGTTTACCAGAATGTTTCGATTAGGTATTTATCGATTGGTGATCGGATGACTTATCACTTCGAACGGCTGAGATGAAGATGAATTTCTGAGGCCGACGAGCTGATTTTCGGGGGTTTTATATGAAGAAAGGGGGTTTTTATCAGTGATTACCGATTGTGGGAGTGGCCTTCTGACATGCATAAAAGGAGCAAGGCACACTTGCTCATTTATCATTTATGTTCTATCGGCGCCGCTGCTCTGTCATTGAAGTTCGCGTTTCTCTTGCTGTGCTCGTTTCGGAAAAATGGATCTTTGTGTTATTTAAATATTTTCAGAATCAGATAAAAACTATTGTCTTTTATTCACCAATTTGGGTCTCGCCACGAAAATGGTTTCTGGCTGAAATACGGCTGGGTTTTGGGTTTTTGTCATATTTTCTTAGGGCAATGTGTAAAAACACATGATTCTGAAAATTTGCCTTCAAAATCCAGCAGTTTCTAGAAGTTTGTACTGATTTACAGGAAAATTGAGAGTTTTTGGGGAGGAAAACCGCAAAATACAAGATTGAACAGATTTAAAAACTTTAAACCGAAAATCAATGAAAACTGCTGGAATATGATCGAAAATGACCGATATCTTTTGGTATTTTTAGCTGTTTTCATGAGAAAACGTGGAAAAACGTTGTCCAGAAGCCGTATTCCAGCCGGAAACCGTTTTCGTGGCGGGACCCGTAATACAACTGTCATTGTTCTTTTTCTCACATAAATACCATTTTTTCGAAATCGCAAATTTTTCGAAAATTGCGAAACTTCCAACTGTTTATATTATATTTATCAAGCGAAGTGGCCGCTGTGTCGATTTACGACGGATGCGACTCCCGTCACGATTGTGGGTTACGGTGTCACTAGCTTCACATGTGCGCCTAATCGCGGGTCTGATATTCATTGAAAATTAAGTGCACATGTAAAGCGAGTGACACCGTAACCCACAATCGTGGCGGGAGTCGCATCCGTCGTAAATCGACACAGCGGCCACTTCGCTTGATAAATATAATATGAGTCAGCGGCGCCAGTGTACTGTACACGTTATCATACTCGGGAGAGTTATTTCGCGACGAGACCAAAACGAGAAACCTTCTTCGATACAAAGCGGTTTATTTCAGTGTCAGCGAGTACTATATCTACATATAAATTCTAGTTACTGGGAAGATGTAAAATGAGATAAATTGGGTAAATTTGGGGAAAATATCAGGTGAACCGGGTGACAGGGCACCCGCGGAAATGTGGACATGAAAATGGCGAGAACGATGAGAATTATGGGTGGAGTATTAGGGAGAGAAATATTAGGAAAATGGGTGAAACGAGTGAGATTAGATGATTGAAGTTTAGAGGATAGGGAGAAAAGGAAATTACATTTAAAAATAAACATTCAAATTGGAGAGAAATGAGTGATTTTTTTGGGTTTTTCGTTAACATTTTGGGTAGGTTTTTAGTTTTTTCACAAGGGAGTCAATTAGCTGGGCTCATATTGATCGAATTCGACATGAACGGTGTCCTCTGGGAAAACTGGCCGTCCCTGCTGCCGGAAGTACGGATTGAGCACCTTGGCAGCTGCTGCCAACTCGTTCCAGTATGTCTGTTCGATGGCGATATCCCGTCGATGATTGGCATTATGATATTTGGCCGTCGCGAGGTCGTAGTCCCTCTTGGCGCGGGACTTTCTCGACGCGTACGTTGCCTGCTTGACCTTCGACTGGTCCTGTCCCAGAACCTCATCGTACTTCTCGTGCGCCTCGTCCATTTTGTTTTTTAACTCCATCACATTTCCGTCGTCTTGATGAGCGATCATCTGGGCCGAAGTGTCCTTCTTCTCGTTGAGAAAATCTTGGAAATCTGAAAGATTAAATTGAAATTGGACATTTTTATTGATTCGTACCGCTCGGAATCCCATACGGCGAGTTGTTATCGTACTTCGGCACAATGAATCTCTCGTATCCACGGCACAGTCCGTTCTTCTGCTTCTCATTCTTCTCCTGGAGGAGTTCCAACTTCGCCTCGAGCTCCGGAAGCTCCTTAGAGAACTTCTCCTTGTCTTTGTTCTTTCTGGCGACACATAACTTCGCATTGATGCGATTTTGTTCCTGCTTCAATTCGATCTTCTCCTTGGTAGTCTGGAAATAATTTTTTTTAATAAAAAAAAGAGAAAACAAATCCTAGAACTCACCATCTCCTCCATATCGGCCTTGGTTCTTCTCGATCGATACGGCTTCTCGACCTTTCCTCCTCCGAGTTTGACAGACATCTTACGGCTGCGCGGGACTCGTTTGTGGTTTTCATTGTTATCTGTAAAACGGGAGAATGAGCAATTCCACAGGATTCCCAAGAACTTACTAATTTTTTCGCTCGCAAAAGAGCAGATCGTCGAGGTCGGCGAGGGCGGGTAGCTCGTGTCGTCAAGGCTGAGCAATGCGCCAGAAGTAGGCGGAGCCAAATTGTCATCGGCCTGGTAGGACATGTTCATCATTCTGTTGACCTCCATTGGTGATTCGTCCATAACGTAGTTGTAGTACGGCTGCTTCGGGTCAGCGAACCCTCCTGGAAAATACTTTTTTGAACATTTTGAAAAAAACAAAAATTTTTTCTGAAATATATTTTCCAGGGTCTCGCAGATTATCTGAATCTGTTGATTTTCTAGATTTAATTCATGAAAAACTCCTAAAAACAAAAATGAAAGCGAATTTCGAAATCTCCATATTACTGTATAAGTTTTCGTTGCGAGACCCTTCATATTCCCGTATTTCCACATCTTCAATTACCCATTGAATTCCAGTCCATCTGTTCATCGTCTCCATAAAAGATTCCCTCCGACGGCGGCGACAGCTCTCTGGCCATGTTCTGGAAGCCGTCCCCGTCTATTTTGCACTTGTCCAGGTCTGGAAACCGGGACTCATTTCCATAAACTCCTTTTATGTATTTCCCCCGCGGATTTCAAATCCCTGAAAGTATTCATCCATCCGAAACAGTGCGAATAGAGTCGAGGGGGCGGGACAAGTTACAGTTAGCAATTGCTCAGTCTTACTCATTTCCCCCCGAATTTCTTCAGATTCTTCAGTTTACTCACCGTGAAATTCCTTCACGTCTGGGTCCTCATCTTTAGCATTGACCTCGTTGAGAGTCATATTGTTCATGTCGTTCCCCTGAAAAATCCCGTTTCTTGAGATTATCCCAATTTCTGTCACTCACAATTGGGATCTCTGCTTGTATAATGACATTTTCATATCCTGGCGGGTAAATGTCCATATCCCGGCACATCTCCTGCATGCCAACATTTACGTTGCCCTGTAACTTTAACACGATTCCGTACTTTTCGCCCGTTTTTCATCACATACCGCGTAAGCGCAGGCATCAGAGAATTCATTTTGATTGTTGTCAGTCATTTTGTTAGCTGAAAAACACGAATTTGCTTGAAAACCCGAATTCTAAACGTGTTTTTGCGAAAAAAATCGAGAAACGACAAAGCATGTGTGAAGAGCGGCGGAGCGCTCGGCCGCTCTTGCTACTTCTAATATCGATCAATCGGCGGCCGGCGGCCGAGTGGAAGAGGGGAGAGGCGCCTAGGCGCCCCCCTCCCCCTCTCGCTGGCGGCCTGAGGAAATTGATAAGGAACGAGAGAGAATGGAGAAAACGGAGAGAAAAAGTGATGACGGAGGGAGAAACGGACGGAATCGGCGGGAAAGAGTCGTGATTCAATGGAATGGCAAACTTTTGCAAAACGTCGAAAAAAAATTGTTGAGAGGAGAGTTGTGCGCTGGAAATTGTAACAAAACCATGAAAAAGAAAGAAAAACCATTTGGAAATTCTGGAAAGTTTCAAGAAATTATGTACATTTTAGATTTTTCTCCGGGAATCGCCAAATGTCCGATTTTCGGTATAAAAACATTGACATTTTTAAAATATTCGCATTATTGTTAAAAAATTGATTAAAAAACAATGTTTTTTAAATCAAATTTTACCTGAATTTGAGTTTGAAAACCTGAAATTCCGCTGAAAATTCGGAGAAGCTGCGGAGCTAGGCCCCGCCCACAAAACCGTGCGGCGGTATTGCGTTTTGTCTGCGTCTCTCACTTTCGTGCACTCTCTCGCTTTTCAAAAACTCTCTGGAACTTCCCGATTGGATATTTTGCAGAAGAAAAAAAACAAAGGTGTTTCGAAAAAATAAAAATAATAAATATTAATTTTCCAAAAAAATAAATAGACCTATTCGAAAAATACTCCTTATCACTAGCTTAACCGCGGCGGGTAAATAAAAAGAAAGGCGTGACGGAATCTTACTGTAAGAAGCCTCAAAATTGACTGTTTCGGTCGAAAATCTTTTCAAAAAACAAAGAAAGATAGGCAACGTCGACACATTTCCAGCGGCGCCATGTTCCAAAACAATTCAAAATTCAAATGCAAAATATTTATCCAACACCATCAACCCTCATAGTCTCAAAAAGCAGTGAGTTCTGCTCAACAAATCGATAAAATTCCTCCAATTGTCCCGTCTGATTGCACCGAATCAACTCGTCGAGCACCTGTTTCGGAATCGTTTTGACCAACGGCGCCGCCCGTGGAACCGTCTCGAACACGTAGTCATCTACCAGTTTGGCAAGCGCTTTTTCTCGGGTTAGTCTCTGTAAAAATACAGAATTCTTAGGGGCTCTTTCCGTCTCCGGGTCTCGCCACGAAAATGGTTTCTGACTGAAATATGGCTTCTGGACAAGATTTTGACACTTTTTATGATGCAAATGGGTAAAGTTACGTGAATTCAATCATTCCCAGCCAAATTCCAGCAGTTTCCACCAATTTTCAGTACAAAAACATGAGTTTTTGGGTATTTTGCCGCTTTTTACAAAAAACACCTCATTTTCACTAAAAATCGATGGAAACTGCTGAAATTCGGCTGGAAGTGATTGAAGACATGCTTTTGGACCCATTTTCATGAGAAAAAGTTCCAAAAACTCGTTCAGAAGCTGTATTTCAGCCAGAAACTATTTTCGTGGCGAGACCCATCAGGTAATAAGAGGGTACAAACATGTTCCTGCACTGAAATATTATAAAGATGCAGTCTCCACTCCATATGCTGCTTCGCTCGAATCTTCCGTGAACCCAGCGTTCCGATCACTCCGTTCTTAGTCCTCAAGTCTTCAGTGGCCTTTTTGAACTCTTCTTTCGCGTCTTCCAATCGCTGAAACTTCCAATCATCTACAGTAACCTCTACAGTACTCTACCCCATAATTTATATTCACAGTGTCATCCTCCGTCTCCGCTTTCTCCATTTTCTCCACCGTTTCCGCCTTCTTTTCCTCGTATTTTCGCTTCGTTTCCGTCATTTCCTCTTCTGTCATTTTCAACAATTCCACTGCGAAATGCGCGTTTTTCTCCTTGTTCGCAGTGTTTTTTCTCAATTGTTCTGTCATTTCGAACAGCTTATCACTTCGATCCGCCGCTCCGTTACGCTGTTCTTTCTTCTTTTGAACGCATTTTCTCGCGTATTCTCGGTTTTTTGCCATTTGTCGACGGCGTTCCTGGAAAGAAGAGAAATGTCGCTTCGAGACCCGAATTGCGAGTTGAAGTTTGTAGGCAATGCAAACGCGCCCCACCGCTAATTAGTAATTACCTCTTCCTTTTCCTTCGGATTTCTGGCTCTTCTTAACCCGAAATTCGCATTGTTATCAATGGGACTCTCCGGTGGAGCGTACTTTATGATTTCTGGATGTTTCGGAGAATCGATCTGCTTATCACTGATCTGATTAGAGTTATTCGAGTCCAGAACCAGTTGGAGAATTTTGATAAGGGATTCTGAAAGTCTGATTTCTGGTGATAACGCTGATGAACTGACGATCATTAGATCCACTGATAGTATCAGTTATCGATTGCATGATGAGCTCATTGTTGTTGTGAACTGTGGTTTCTGTCATACTGTAACGGGGGTTACTGTAGGTTGCGAAATCGATTGGTCGAAGAAGAGAAAAGACGTACCTGATGGGGTGTAGTTGGTTGAAAAGTTGGGGGGACAGACTGATAAGAGAACAACTTCTTGCTAAGGCATGTTTGCTGACTGACATCGTTTGAATGATCAGAAGGACGAGAGAGTGTGGGAGACAAGGAGACGCAGACACGCCATCGACAGAGAAACGATGAGATAGAGGCGTCTGAGCAGGCGGAGACCGTGGAGACGCAGAGAGTGATAACGAGCCCTAAACAGTGATAATTACGACTCGAATGGACACTTGCCAAGGGTCAGCTCACGAGGAAGACCGTAGGAAGTGCGCTCTACGGAGAATCAAGAGGAAAACTGGGAAAAACAAGGTTTTCTATATAAAACAACGCTTCTGCCAATAAATTGCCTTGAGGAGTTGCTTCTGACGCGGTCGTCTTCTAAAATTGTACCTTGTCAGCTGTCAGAACAGCGTTTTTCAATAATACCCTTTGAAAACGGTGTTTCTTCAATTTCCCACGTTTCTTTTCAAGGGTTTTCTTTGAAAACTATGTTTTTCCTTTCAATTCTTGGTAAAATATTTGAAAATCCACGAAAAATCATGGAAAACCGTCAAAAAATGCATAATTCCGCAGCTACAGTAACCCCGAAAGTTTAAAGGCGCATGACATTTTGCGCGGAAGTTTGCAGGTCTGATCCGAGCCATTATGTAATTTCTGTAGATCTGAAACATTTCCGATTTCCCATTCGATTTCGAACATTTCCCCGCACTAATTGCAGTATTTCCCTCATATGATTCTGTTCGAAAAAGTGAAAAGATTCAAAACGGCCGCAGCAAGAACCAGTTGATATGATTTGCCCTTCAAAAGATAACAGATTGTATCGTTTTCGCTAGCCTTTCCTGCTAAGAGACATGTTTGTGTGTTTCTTTCCGACGAGAGACCATGCAAAAGTGAGAGACGCAGTGATAAGAGTGATAAGAGAGTGACGCCACAGTGTGTGTCCATGTCATGCAGAAAGAGAGGGTCTCTGAGCATATTTATTGTGTGGGGCAGGTGGAAAACGCAAAAATATGGAGAACGAAACAGGGAATCGAGAGGGAAACTTGAAAAAATGAAAAATTTGAAAAAAAAGTTCGAACATTTTTTTTTGTTTTTGAAAAAAAAACGAAATCTGAACGTTTTGGGTCTCGTAACGAAAAACATAACTTGAATTTCGTCATGCGCCTTTAAAGTTGACTACTGTAGCTGTTCTGTTTTTTTTTTTTCAAATTTTTTGGTTATTTCGATTTCTAGGTCAGAAGGGTCCCGAAGTTTGAGCTGATCGGAAACCGTCAAGAAATTTTTTTTCACTTTCAAATAAATTTTTTGTGTTGAATGAAGGTGTCAAAATTACTTTTGTAGTTGATCAAAATAACGTAAAAAATTTTTGAAACGGTGAAAAAAATCGGAGAAAAATAATGAATATGAGAATTTTTCAAAAATGACAGACAAGTACGACTACAGTAACCCAAATAAAATGCTTTATTTTTAAGAATATTGATTTGAATAATCGGAACGCTAAGCTACTGTCAAGTAACCGGGAAAATGAGAAAAAAGAGGTAAATAGGAGCTATTTGCTAGTTGGAAGGGGTATTTGAGTGTACAAGTGCAAGACAAAGGTTCTGATGGATAAAAGAGCAAATGAAAAGGTGATCCAGCTGATAAGGAAGGGAAACTGGATGATAAAAGATTAAACTGATAAGAAATGATAAGATTCAACCAATTTATCCAGCATCTTGGAACAAAAAATGACGAAGTTTGCTCAATTGCATCTCTTGTCCGTTGAGCTTCACGTGTTCGTACAGGTCCCTTGGGTAGTTTTCGATGATTTGGGAAACCGGGAACTTGAAATATTTCCAGGTTTCGTCGAGAAGAGAAGAAAGCGATTGTTGCTTTTGCAGCTCCTGGAAACAAAAGATTTGTGAAAGTATTGTATGATTTGGCTAAAAATTTGAAATTCCCGGGTTACGGTAGTTAAAAACTGTGCAAACACAACGATGACACGAAATCGGAGCTACAGTAACCCAAAAGTTCAACCATTGCGAAATAAATTTTGGGTCTCGCCACGAAAGTTTGGAACCAATAGGTACTGTAACTTTTCGTGGCGAGACCCAAGCCATTCAGATCCCTCCTACTCACAAATGTGTTAACCGCAATCGAATACTCATATTCGAACATCTCCTTGTCCTGCTTAGCCCTGGTGTTTCTGGATCCAATGGTGTTCTCACTGACTTTCAGTGCTTTTGCCTGAAACCTTATCAGTCTTTTTATCACTTCTTGATCACTCACCGCTTCCTTCTTGTTCTTCAAGTGCTCCGCAGCTTCAGCAGCTTTGAATTCGGCGGTTTGGAGGTTCTGGAATAAAAATTACTTTGGAAACAGGAAAAATTTGAGCTGATATATATTATTGGAATCCCGCGGCGAATCACCTGGAGGGTCTCGCCACGAAAATGGTTTCTGACTGAAATACGGCTTCTGGACAATGTTTTGACACTTTTTATGATGAAAATGGGTCAAAAGACATGAATTCAATCATTTGCAGCCTAATTTCAGCAGTTTCCACCGATTTTTAGTGAAAATGAGGTGTTTTTGGGAAAAAGCGTCAAAATACCCTAACATGCTTCGTTTCGCACTGAAAATCGGTGGAAACTGCTGGATTTTGGTTGAAAATGATTGAATTTGCCTAATTTCACTCATTTTCATCATAAACAGTGTCAAAACCTTGTCCAAAAGCCGTTTGTCAGCCTGAAACCATTTTCGTGGCGAGACCCACCAGGTGACTCACCGCGGGACGGCAATAATAGAACATTTTCAAAATCAATTTTGTAGTTGAACAAAATTGCTTTCGAATAGTTCAAAATGACTAAAAACCTCATCGAAAAGTGAGAAAGGGACCCTTTTGTATATCCACATACCTCCCATGCGTTCTTCACTCCCTCATCGTTGTTTCTGTTGTTTTCCATGCCCATTCCGATGTTTTCCTTGCTTTTCTCATAGAATTCAACACATTCTTTGACCTCCTCCAAATCGAAAATCTGGTTGTTACCACCCGAGAATGGAGCCATGACGTCATTGACCGTGAAGCAGAGAAGTGCCTCTTTCTCCTGATTCTGCTGCTCCAACTGACGGATCTCCTTCGTCAATTCATCACTTTCCAGCTTTCCCTTCTCTCTTCTTTCCTTCTTTTTCTTCAGACAAACTGCCGAATATCCCTTGTTTTTCTCTCTTTGAATGTCTGCGAGAATCTGAAAAAATGAAATGAGTTGGGCTGGGATCCCGCTGGGAACTGACCTCATCCTGAGACTTTTCAGCTGCAATGACTGGAGGTTCGTACTGGAAAACTGGCTGAATTGGTTCCATGGGCTTCCAGTCAAAGTTCTGGGTATTGTGGTGGAAGACCTGGAAAATAAAAGGGTCTCGCCACGACAGGCTACAGTAATCTTTACCTGTTCTTGCTCAATAACTGGCATATGATAATTGATTGGTTCCATTTGTTTCCAGTTGTCATTGGAAGGCTGGTAGTAGGCGTTGGTGATGTTGTCTGGAAATTTGTTTTTTTTTGAATTACTTTAGCTACACTTTTGTGTGCTTTTCGTGATTGCACAGTTTGCTGACTACCGTAACCCTGGCAATTCAAATCTTTTCAAAAATTTTGAAACTCACTTCCATTATTTCCCTGGAAAGATCCCATCTCATTCGGATGTTGGTACTCCAGAGGTAACAATTCTCCCTCTGTCGGAACATCAATCTGTGGTTGATAGAACTGCGGATCATCGACAATCAGCTCATACTGTGCCTTCTGGAACGCATCGTTCACTGGATTTGCGTCGATATTCTTGAAATCCAATGTCTGTGCGACTTTGTGGATTATGTGAGGATCCACTTCTGCGGGGCTCTGAAAACTTTTTTTAAAAATTGTTTTCATCGATGCATCTGAAAACAAACTGCCGCTAGCATTCAAAATTTCAAATTGGCGCGCACGTGATTTCGCAACGAAAACTACAGTAAGACGTGCATTTTCCACTGTTTTCCGACTGTTTTTGAATGAATTTTTGCATTTTATGCAATTTCTGACACCAATTCACTCAAAACAGCCCAACACACTGAAAAATGCTTGCCTTTCTGTAGTTTTCGCTGCGAGATATCGTGCGCGCCAGTTTGAAATCATGGGAGATGAAGTTTTGAACGATTTTTTCCGACTTTCACAAAAAAAGTTCGATAGATGGAAATGTCAAAAACAATTATTTAGTGAATAAAAACTATTGGAAAATTTTTTGGAACCCTGAAAAAAATCTCTGAAAAATTGAATTCACTAAATATAAATTGCTTACGATAGTTTCGCCCAACGTCTCGAGCATTTCTTCCATGTTTTCTTCTCCCGGAACTTGCGGGTAGTACTGTACGTCCATTTGGGAATTGTGATATGATAAGGGAAGCGAATAGTGATCTGACATCTGGAATGAAAAAGAACAACTTTTGGAAAACGACTTCCGATTAGGAAGAGGCGGCACAGAACAAAACTCATTATTGGTCGATGGGGGTGAGTAATCGAAGTGATAAGGGGAAAATGTCGGAAAGATGGCGGACGGAAACTGTAAACATCAAGGTCAAGGGGATACTGTAGATGTGGGTCTCGCCACGAAAACCAGTTTTTTCGGGGTTTGCTCGGAACTTTTCAAATATTTCTTGGTAAATTTAGGTAAAAAAAGGTAAAATAAAAAGTGGAAAAATAATAAAAATGGTAAAACTTCTTGGTAAAAAGAGTGAATTCCAAGTTTTTGAGGACTAACGCTAGAAATATAAATACAAACTGATTTCAGCTCCAATTCATTAAAAAAATCATGAAAAACTAGTCGAGAGCATGTTTTCGACAGAATTTGTTTTCGCGGCGAGACCCAAATTCAAATATTTCGAAAAACAGTGTTTTCTGCTCTTCTTCTGTAAATAAAACGTTCAAAACTATCTTTTTGAGTGATTTTTTGCCTCTGACAAGTTTGTTTGTCGGACAAAAAATGTTGACTGCCCAACTACTATGAGGAAGATTTGGGTTGCGAAATATCGCGTGATCAGGGGATTTTTAATAGAATATCGGGGTTTTTGAAATGTGAAAAATGGGTAAAAAGTATCAAATTTACAAAAAAAAATCATTGAAAAAAAAATTGCTTCACTGGGGAAAAGAGAAGTGAGAAAACCAATAAAATATCTCTCCTTGCTAATCATAAAATAACACATTTTGTCCTCTGCGTGTGTGTCAATTGATTAGTTTCCATCACTTCCAAACAAATCACAAGAAAATAAGTTCACGAACCGTTCAGCTGGTCAAAATCAATTACTTTTCCCGAAATCATCGGTGAGAGCAAACAGAACTCGAGCGGGGGGTTTTATTCTAGTGTGCTATCAGTTGATGGCTGACGTATTTCCGAAATGACGCATGATGATGATTCGTACGATGTTGATAATTTTTAGGTGGAGTTGGAGAGTTGTTGCTGATTATCAGTCACTTATCAGTTTTGATTTTAAAATGTGCAGTGTATTCGTAATGTTCATGTTTTTTGTATTTTTGTGTTATTTTTGCTTCAATAAATACGTTTTTTCTCGCAAACTTCAAATTTTTTCATTGAAATTCACTGTAAAAACTTATTTTGCTGCAGGACCATGCTGACAAAACAAGCTATGCGCCTTGAAGTTTAGTGTCTTATGGTAACCGGGAAAATTTGCAAATCGGCGCGAAAAATTGTGTTTTTCCTATTGTCCAGTTGTTTTTCATCACTTTCCGACCAATTTTTTCGAAAAACTTGCCGAAAATTGCAATTTCCACGTCGTAAACCTTTCGCACACCGAATTCCCCATAAAATCTGCAACTTTTCGTGGCCGTGTTCGCGGCGCCCGGCTCGTTTCGCCAAGCGGCGCGAATTCGGAATGTGTCTCCGCTTTCAGCTTGTTTTCCACCTTCTCCACTTCATTTATTTGCCTTTTCTCGTTCAATCGGCACGTTTCATTCGATATTGCACCCGTTTATTGCAAATTCCTGCGGTTTTTCCGAGACGAAGCGAGAAACATGTCCGCCTTCTCGCAGTCGCTTGTACTTTTTTCTTCTCTTGCGGCCATCGGCTTTTTCGGGTCAACACGTGTCTTTTGTGGGCGCCAGCGTGTCCGGAGGACGAAAACAAGAGGTTTTACTAGCCGAAACACTCAGGAATTCATACTTTTTGCTTGCCAAAACCATTTTTCTTCTTCTTTCACTCCCTTTTTCTGCTCATTTCCTCTCTTTTTCTTTCCAGAATGTCGGTCACTGCGGTTCCATCGAAGCAGGAACTTCTCGCTTCCCATCCGGAGTCCGAGTCTCTGCTCAAGTTCTTCGACGAGCTCTCCGACGACGAGAAGCAGAAGCTCTCTGCCCAACTGTCGACTATCCACCTCTCGGAAGCTCGCAAATGGTTCACCGAGTCGGCGGAGCAGCGTTCCCCGTCCAGTGCCGAGGACCTGAAGCCAGTGCCCGTCTCACATCACTTCATCGAGTCCGATATGCACCAAGCAGTGCTCGAGGACCTCTGGAACAAGGGAATGGACGCGATAACCCGTGGAGAAGTGTGTGCCATCGTGCTCGCCGGAGGACAGGCGACTCGTCTCGGATCGGCCCAGCCCAAGGGAACCATTCCTCTCGGAATCAACTCGGCCTACGCTGACTCGCTCCTCGGCATCCAGGCTGCCAAGATTGCTCTTCTGCAGGCTCTCGCCGGGGAGAGAGAGCATCAGACGCCGGGAAAGATCCACTGGGCGATCATGACGTCACCAGGAACCGAAGAGGCCACTAGGGAACACGTCAAGAAGCTGGCCGCCCATCACGGATTCGATTTCGACGAGCAGATCACGTTGTTCTCTCAGGATGAGATCGCGGCGTACGACGAGCAAGGCAACTTCTTGCTCGGATCCAAGGGATCTGTTGTGGCGGCGCCGAGTAAGTCATGATCCCGAATCCCTTCCCAATGCTTTATTTCAGACGGCAACGGTGGTCTCTACTCTGCCATTTCCGCTCACCTTCCACGTCTCCGTGCCAAGGGAATCAAGTACTTCCACGTGTACTGCGTCGACAACATCCTCTGCAAAGTCGCCGATCCGCACTTTATCGGATTCGCCATTGCCAACCAGGCCGACGTGGCGACAAAGTGCGTGCCGAAGCAGAAGGGAGAACTCGTCGGATCGGTGTGTCTCGACCAGGGAAAGCCACGTGTCGTCGAGTATTCCGAGCTGGGCGCTGAGCTCGCCGAGCAGAAGACTCCAGATGGAAAGTTCCTGTTCGGAGCCGGATCCATCGCCAATCACTTCTTCACCATGGACTTCATGGATCAGTGAGTCTTCTGTTCCATCTGAGTCCTAATCCCTTCCTTTCAGAGTCTGCTCCCCGTCAGCCCGTCTTCCCTACCACCGTGCTCACAAGAAGATCGCTTTCGTCAACGACGCCGGAGCCCTCGTCAAGCCCGACAAGCCGAACGGAATCAAGCTCGAGCAGTTCATCTTCGACGTGTTCGAGCACTCGAAGCGCTTCTTCATCTGGGAAGTCACTCGCCACGAGGAGTTTTCTCCGCTCAAGAACGCCGAATCGGCGGGCACGGACTGTCTGAGCACGTGCCGTCGTGACCTGGCCAACGTGTCGCGCCTGTGGCTGCAGAGAATCGACGCGAACGTGACGACGTCGAAGCCGGTGTACCTGAAGACGTTGGTCTCGTACAACGGAGAGAACCTGCAGGAGTTGCGCCACCGAGAGATCTCCGACGTGGCACTCGAGTCGGACCACACGATCAACAAGTTCTTCGTCCACTAACTTTGTCTCTCATTCCCCCTTTCACCCCGGTTCTTTCATATCACTAGTCCCATTGATTGCCTCCCCGACTAATTTATCACTAAACGCAATTTGTCACTGTAAAAATATTACGCTTGCTCTATAATTTTTCTCTTTCATAGCTTCAGAAAACGTCGTGAAAACGATTTCGCTGCGAGACCTTAGCGACAAAATATGCTATGCGCCTTTAAAGTTAGTGTCCTATGGTAGCCGGAAAATTCCGGGAAGTGGCGCAAAAAGTATACTCTTCCGTATTTCTAGCTTTTCTTAATGGAAAAAATTAGAGAAAAAGTTATTGAGGGGTATTTATAGATTTATTTTTAAAAAAATAAGGCTGTAGAAAATATGGAAAAACCGTAAAATGTTGACAAAATTTGAAAATTCGAGATCGGAGAAAAGAACAAATGAGAACAAATGTGATATTGAGTGTTTTTGAATGTCAAATGAGTTTTGAATTAAGCGGAGGTCTCGTTTTCCTTGTCGTCCTGATCTTCGGATCCATCAGAAGAGGTGGTTGGAGTGTTGTTTCCGTTCCCGAGGATGGAAAGGATCGAGAAGGAAATTGAAGACACTGGAGGAGTGAGTGGTGGAGTTGGAAGGATCGGAGCGATGACTTGGACAGGTGGAGTGGAAATGGATCGGAGATGTTTGATTACAACGTCCAGGATCAGGGACTTCTCGAGTTTGTTACCGTATCCGGGCAGTTTCTGGTCCAAGATGAACTGCTTCAGTTGATTGTACGCGGCAGCTTCCTTGTTCCGTCTGGCCTGTTCGTGCTCCTTTTTGTATTCCTTTCGGTCGATTGGGCTCTTCGTTTTCGGGGTGGAACGGTTGGAGGAAATGGTTCCGGTGAGCACGCTGACGGCCAGTTCGAGAGTCTCGATTCGGGAAAGGTCCTGAGCGGAAAACGGGCAGAGCAGCGACTTTAATTCCGAAATCTTGCCGGCGAGAGTTTCAATACGGACCCTTTCGACGGCATTTTTCTTAATTGGGCAGACAGTAGGCATGGTGTGGACGGGAGAGGACAGGTGACTGGTGACGATGAGAGCAGAGTGAATGAATGACTGGTGGTATCCATGACGGACGGGGGGAGGGGTTATTCTCGTGGGAATGTCCATCGGTCCCCTGTAGGAATAGAGGGGGATTAGTGGGGTATATATAATTATATGATCGTTACATCTGGAAATAATCGCTCGCGAGATACAGTAGCGGTCAGAATTTCATATACTATCACAAGAACTTGAATAACTCGGCTCAAAATGATCCGTTTGAGCTCAGCTTTGGACTTGTGGTACCTGAGAGAACTAGAAGAGTGTCCAATCATTTTGGTAAGGATTCATAGAGATTCAAATGAAGGACGTCAATTGGAATTCTGAAAACCGAAAAATGGAAGTGAAAGAAATTTTTCTCAACTTTTTCGGAGATTCCGGATATTTTTAAAATTTGCTTTTGGGTCCATAAAAATACCCCAATTTTTTTTTTAATTTTGGAAAAAATTTTGGAAAAAACGAAACTTTTTAGAATTTTTTGAAAAAAGGACCCTAACGGCCTGGAAAGTGGTCAGATGGCTCTCAAAATATGTACTCCTATTCAAGTCCAAAAACAGTGGTGTTGAAATTCCAAAGTTGATTTTTTCACTTTTCAGTGATAATTTTTCCAAGGGTTCTGAAAATTCTGTACTGTATATATAATTATAATTCCATATAAAAATCAATTTTTATTCATTTTGAAAGTTTGAAAAAACTGATATGAGCTAAATAAGATATCAAATAATCAATAGATAAAACATTTTCAGAATACCGTAAATCAGGGATAAGTGGCTTTTAGAAGGGGGGCGTGGCTTCTTTATACAGAAGAGGAAAACATGACAAACGACCAGCGCATGTGAATGGGAATTTGATTAAATTAAAGAAATAAATAGTAGGGCGGTTTTCCTATGAAAGACATTTGGAGGGTTACTGTAGGTATTGATTGATATTTACTGCTTATTGAAACACTTTTGACACTTTCCACGAATGGCCCAATGGAATTGATTAAAGTCGGTTTTTGTCCAGAGCTCCGTGTCGCAAATCGCTCCGTTTACGCGTTCCGTTATTCTGAAATATTGATTTTTATTGATTTTTTTTAAATGAAAAAAATTTTTTTCAAAAATGTTTTCTAAAAAAATTGATGAAAGAAGTAACAATTTTGTGGAAAATTTTGAGAAAATAGTGAAAATTTTAATTTAAAAAGTAAAAAATTTCGGGAAAAACTTTTTTTTTCGTTTTTTTTTTTTGAAAATTTTTGAAAATTTGGTAGAGTTTTTCAGTAATTTTTTTCAATATCCGAAAAAAGATAAGTTTAACTAACCTAATTTCCTTTCCCAAATCGGTCAAACATATAACTTTTCCACGACCGCCCGACTTTTCGGCAGTCCGATTGCTCTCAAAACACAACTCGATATCGATCCGTCTCCTGTGATAACTCATCGTCATCTCCAAATCCAAAGCCATCGACATCAACTGAGCAGCACAATGACCTTCGGAAAGCGAAAACGATGATGGATCCTTGTCCTTGGACGACGGAGACATTGATCCTTCGAGGACCTGTGGGGGTGTCGAGGGAACCGGCGGAAGGGTGGCTGTGAGGGTCGGTTGGGAAGGCGTCGAGGAAGGGGCTCCGGCGGCATTGAGCATGGCGAACATCATCGGGTTGGAGCTGGTGAGACTCGAAACGAAAGCGGCCAACTGATCGTTTTGTTCCTGGGCAGAGGGTCCACGTGGCGACGAATTGTCGGGGGTGTCGACGTTTTGAGTGGTTGATGGGTCATCGGAAGACGAGGATGAGGCCTGGAAATAGGATGGTTAGGGTTACTCTTGTGATCATTACAACAAGTATGCATTCAAAATTTCAAATTGGCGCGCACGATATCTCGCAGCGGAAACTACAGTAAGATGTGCATTTTTCAGTGTTTTTCGGCTATTTTTGAATGAATTATTGCATTTTTCGCATTTTCTGACAACAATTTACTCGAAAACAGCCAAAAAACACTGTAAAATGCAAGGCTTGCTGCAGTTTTCGCTGCGAGATATCGTGCGCGCCAATTTGAAATTTTGAATACGAACTCCAGTTTTCAGATTTTTTGGGTATCAATTTTTGACAAAGTTTGATTTTTTTCAAACTTAAAATACATTTTTTTCGTTATATTTATGTTAGATCTCAAAATCGAATCTTCAGTTGACCAAAATCCCTGAAACTTTTTTTTAAAAGATGGTCCAAACCGTCCAATTTTAGACTTGTCTTGTCACTTCCCCCTTGAAACCCTTTCTCCCATTCCACAACCATTCCACTCCTTATCACCCCTTATCAGTCCCTCTGAAGTGGGCCATTTCCCTCCTCCACGTCATGCCTCCTCTATCAAAGTGTCTTGCCCCAATAGTGTCAATCAGTGAATCCTTATCAGCCACCCTCACCTCCACATGATTGTTCTCTCCATCTTCTTCGGGCTCTTCACTTTTCACGAATCCACTGTTGATATTGATAACTTCTGATGACTTTGGAAGCGAATCCAAGAAATTCAGAGAAGTGTTGGAAAAGGAGAAATCGGACTGAAAACGGGATAAATGAGCAGATTCCGAGTAGAACCCTTACCTCTGTCAGATTTCCCTGTTGCAACTGCTGGAAGAAGGCCATCGAGTCCATGATCGGCTTCTGCTCCATTTTGACCATCGAAGGCATCGAAGAGCCGGCTCCAGAGCCATTTCCGCCGCCGCCACGCACACGTTTCACGTACGGTTGGGTTGGGGTCTGGAAAATAGGAAATGTTGGGTTTTGGGGTACGGTATCTTTAAATTAAAGTTTTTTTTGTTGCTAACTACAGTAATCCCAAACCAGCGCTTCAAAACTGTGCATTCTGTCGTCAAGTGTTCACACAGTTACAGTACCTCGTCCATATCGAGCCCCTGTGCCGTTCTCTTGATCTTCTTTCTCGTAGTTCCGTCCCTGAGAACGTCCTGATGATACGCATTCATGTGTCCCCACATGCTCTTCGTACTACTGTCATTCCGCTTCAGCACCTTCCAACAGTAGATACATTCCACATTCTGCTTCTCATTCAGACATTTATAGTGTTCCCAGATCTCCGATGTCTTCTTATGCGGTCGGATGCCCGCTGCGAACAGAATCTCCGAAGCCCTGGCTGCAGTCAGCTCCTTCGAGTTGTCCTTTTTCAGAACATCGCTTCTCTCGAGAAGGGCGGCCATGATTTGGGAAGTGTCGAGCTCATCGGATCCGGAGGTGGCGGAGGCAGAGTCGAAGAACGCCGAGTCGTCGTCGGAAGTCTTCGGAGGCGTTCGGAGCGGTTCCATGACTATGGTGGAGGAGTGACGAGTCATATAGATGAGGGGTACTGTAGAGATATGGGTCTTGCAACGGAAAGAGATACGGTAATGGGTCTTGGAGAGAAAATGGAAGAGAAGGAAGGTTATGAGAGGATTGGGTCTCGAAACGAAAAGTTATGAAACTGTACAGTAACCTAAAGACTTTAGGCTAAAGTACAGAGTTGGGTCTCGACGAAAAGAGTTGGAACTCTACAGTAACTAGGAGAAGCTAGGGGATTGGGTCTCGAACCGAAAATCAGCTTTATGGGTCTTGACGCGAAGTTATGAAACTGTACAGTAACCTAGAGTACAGAGTTGGGTCTCGACACGAAATAGTTCAAGTGACCCTTGAAGCTTGAAAGATCGACTGGGTCTCGCCACGAAATCCCGCGAACCGAAAGTCACGGGGTCTCGCCACGAAAACAGGCCAGCCGGTCGGTCGGTCGAGACCAAAAACGGGGCACGGGAATGACAGGAAAGGTGTATAGAATGGGAGACCCGTCCTCTTCTCGGGCCTCTGCACACACAACACAGCACCGGCCGAAGAGTGATGATCGATAACACAAAAAGTCGGGGCGCTGTAAGAGAGCACGGGGCCCGTGGAGGGGCCCCGACACGCGAAATTTCCCCCGTCGCGACGGGGCAAAATGTGGGCGTGGCGTGTCCGTCTCTTCTTTGTGTGTCGTGTTGGAGGGGAGCGAGAGGAGAGGGAGAGACCAACAAATACTCGCACATTCACGGGGCGTTTTTACGGGGGAGACGGGGGAAAACGAGAGAATTTGAGGGGGGGACCAGGGAGGGCGTAATGGGGGCCCCGGGGAGAAA
>LR539388.1:210027-226522 GCA_900536315.3 Caenorhabditis becei
TGAGGAGGGAAAAACTGAAGGGAAGAGGGAGAAAGTTGGATCGGCGAGAGAAGGGGTTCGAATTCTTATCAGCCAAAAATAGAAAAAGCATGTGAAATATATCATGTTCTTCCCGATCGGAACGACCTCCCTGATCAGAAAAATAGGCGCAAAAAACACTGGCACGACCGTCTTCAAAATGACCTCAATTCTGGCGTCGGTCGAAAAATCGGGGCGAGAGAGTGTGCGAGACGAAGAGACGCAGACACGGCGCCTCGTCCAAATTTTCGTTTTTTTCGACGATTCAGAGGTACCGCCGGGCACACAAGGGCATCAAAGAAACGGTTTTTGGGGGGGAGAGGGTGAAATTGTCGAAGGACGCATTTAATTATATATGTGGAACACAAGGATTACGGTATGCGGAATAATTGGGAAAAGTTTGGGATATTCGAAAAATTTTTTTTTAGGTTTTTCTGAAAAAAAAATTGCAATTTTTTTGCTTTTTTAAAAAAATCAATCCTGTTTTTTTCCAGATTACATATTTGTGATTCCTAAATTTTTAATTTTTTTTGAAGAACTTCAAATAAATCTTGTAGTTCTGATAACCTATCTCAAATTTCCAAATCGCTTTTTTTCTCTCTAAAAAATCGTCCTTCACAAACTGTAACTGAGATGTTTGATCTTATCACTCTTATCACTTCCCCCTAAAAAACTGATAAGCAAAGAGACAAAAGGTGAGAAAATTCGAGAGAGATATTTTTCTAGGTCAATAGGCCATACGGTTGCAGAAAAAGTGTGCATTTTCGAGGCGCCGGAGTTGACGGGAAAATGCAGACATTTTGAAATCCCGTATTTCTTATGTTAGAGTTGGGGGGGGGGCCATTTTTTGATGAATTTTTTCGGGTTTTCAAAAAATTTTTCAGAAAATTTGGTTAACTACAAAACTGATTTAGACGCAGTAATCTACAGAAAATTTATTTGAAAGTGTAAAGAAATCATCTTGAGCGGTTTCTGTCAGCTTCAACTTTGTTGGATCTTGGATGGTATTTCACCATTTTCGCTGTCGAAAAATTCGAAAATCGGGTCAAAAAGAGAGCTGTCTTCGCAGTTAACCATATGGGCGGCTCTTCATGTGTGTACTCTTTTCGACCATTAACCCACCCCATTTTTCGCGGCGTCGACCTCTTTTTGAAATGAAGAAATTGTCATAAAATGGTTCCGAAAAAAGTGCCGACAAAAGGATGAAAATGGCGCCTAATGAATGCAAGATTTAGGGTTTCGGCGGTTTTTTTGAATTTTTTTGCGGAAAAAAACAGAAATGGGTACTGTAGTCACAAAAATTATAGGGGAAACAATGAGAAACAGTGGAATTACTTTGATATTGAAAAAATAAAAAAAATCGGGAAAATCAGAAAAATTCAAATTTTTGAATTTTGGAACATTTGGAAAAATAGTCACTTTTTTCAAATCATTGCAAAAAATTTTTTTTTTGAATTAATTTTTTTTCTGAAATTTTCTGAAATTTCCCATCAAAAGGTTCCCATACTTTTCAACAAATTCCGCAAAACCAACAAAGAAACCCAAAAAAATGCGAATGGAGATGGTCACGAAGATAGATTTTCCAATTGTTTAACGACGGGCCCCCCATTTTTCGATTTGATTTTCCAAGGACAAATCGGAGCGAAAAATTGGTGTTAGAAGGGAATTAGAAGGAAAACGAAGAGGTGACACATGAAACTGTTTTGGGAATTGGGATTTTGGAGGAAAAGGAGACATTTTGAGAATTGTGCAAAAATGATGAAAAAAAAAGTTTTTTTTTTGAAATGTTTTTTTGTATTTTTTTTTTCAGAATTCCAGCTGATCTATTTTGAAAAAAAAAACAGAAAAAAATTTCTGCCAATAACTCTGGAATTTTTTTCCTTCTATTTACCAACGTTTTTACACGATTTCATGTCCAAAGAGAAGCTCCAACTGGGCATTTCTACCGGATTTATGGAATCAAAAGCCCGAATTGTCCGTAATCCAGGACCACCCACGAAGGGAAAATGTGCGGAAGAACAGGTGGCCGGGTGAGGAATAATTCGGGTGGCGACCCCTCGAGAAATGACGCAAGCATCATAACAATGCACCAATTTGACCGAACCGTTTGACGATTACATTCGGGGACGACAAAAATTGATGGTTCAAGGGCACATTTGGGGCCAACTGATTGGCACGAATTATTATGGAAATGTGATTGAGAGAGTGACAGGACAGGGTGAGGAAACTTTGGGAATATTTGGAGATTTTTCAGAAATTTTTGAAAAAATTAGGTTTGATTGAAAAGTTTTGAAAAAAATTTTCAAAAAAAAAGAAACCATATTTCAATCAAAAAGTCAGTTGGGATACTGAAATTTGAAAATTTTTGAAAAATGGAAAGATGGGTCTCGCAACAAAATTGACAAGTGTTCAGAGCTTGAAAACACTTTTTACGTTTTTTTAAATGTTTGAATATTCAATTTTGAGTGTTTCACAAATTTTCAAAAAATTTTTTTTTCAATTTTTGGGGTCTCGCCGCGATTTTTCCTCAAAATTCAAAATTTCAAATTTTAGATTGACTAGACATAAATTTAATTTAAAAATATGAATTTTTGGGTCTCGCCACGATAGTTTTTCAAAAAGTTTTGACTTTTAAAAAAATTTTTAATTTTTGAAAAAAAAAATTTTCAGAAAATTTTCTGATTTTCGATTTTCCACCTTTTTGGGTCTCATAACGAAAATATTCTTTGTCAATCCCATTTTTTTTTCGGAAACTTCACCAATCCGCAATCCAACAAACATAAAAACATTATTCCAAAAAATATGAAAATTTTCGGGAAAATCCGCAAAATCCCATACGTTTCATCTAATCCGCATGCGATTTGAATTATCAAAAACATTTTTGAAATTTGACCAAATTTTTTGAGAAAATGTCAAAAATGTCCGGGAGAAGCCAACAAATTTAGTTGAAAAATGTTTTTTTTTTCAAAAAAAAAAATCATTGATAAAAATGTAAAAAAAGGGATTTGTGGGTGAGGATTACGGTAGAAATTTGGGAAAACCGTTTTGAAGGAAAATAAAGGAAAAGGAGGAGCTTTTGTGTGTGGTGTGAGTGGGTGGGTGGATGTGCCGGCATGGTGTGTCCAAAAGATCTCACCCAAACAAAAAAGGGCAAAAGAGGAGTACGGTGTCCGGTCGGAAGAGACACAACTACGGACTACAGTAATCCGGAGAGACGCAGAGAAATGAGAAGTACGGAGAGACGGAGAGAAAGCGGAGGAAGGTCAGCAAATAGTGACCAGTTGGTCGATGGGTGGATGGATGGTGGACAGCCGTTTTTTGCGAAGAGAAGGAGGTCTTATGGTAATTGGATCGTAGGGGAGACGAGGACATTTAAACGAATTGATGGGAAACATCCTGGAGAGAGATGAGAAGGCTACTGTACACAGGATTTTTTATGGCAAATTTCAAATTCAAAAGCTTTCACGGACTTTTTTCCCGGGTAGATTTGAACTGAGCGCCAAAATGTTTGCCCTAAAACAATTTTTATCTTCAGGCCTATACAAAAAATAGGTAAAGAAGATCATAAAGGACTACTTTCCAAAAATTTAGAATTTACTGTCCGGTACATCTCGTTTTTGTATTATTGCCGTCCCGAGACGAGTGAGTCTCGCCACGAAAATGGTTTCTGGCTGAAATACGGCTTCTGGGCAACGTTTTTTGAAGTTTTTTGATGAAAATGGGTACAAAGACATTTCTCCAATCATTTCCAACCGAATTCCGGCAGTTTCCACCAATTTTCAGTACAAAAACATTCATTCTGGGTGTTTTGCCGCTTTTTACCAGAAACACCTCATTTTCACTAAAAATCGGTGGCAACTGCTGAAATTTGATGGGAATTGTCTGAATTCGTGTATTTTTACCCATTTTCATCAGAAAAAGTGTCAAAACCTTGTCCAGAAGCCGTATTTCAGCCAGAAACCCTTTTCGTGGCGAGACCCAAGTGGCCACGGGACGGCAAAGTCTTATTTATAATATAAGAATTCCATTATCACTGTCCTTTCTAAATTGCTGATAAATATTTGAAAAACAACGATAGGCCAGCAGATTGTAGATTACTTTGATGATAAAAAATATCCTCTTTTTTTCTAATTTTTGAGAAATCTGAAATTGAATTTTCTTGAGAAAGCAGGTAAAATGAAATATCAGACAGAAAAATGCCAATAAATCTTTATAATCAAATCTGTATGTATTCAGGAAACACTATAATCATCCTCATTCTTATCACTCTTATCACTCCTTCGAATCAATACCAAAACTCTTCTCTCGCAGTTTGAATATCGTCTTCCGAAGAGCCGGGCGGGAGCAATGGTGACGTGGCGGCGGGCTCTTTCGAAGACGGTTTAATCGGACTGTACACGGGTTTTTCGTCGAAAAGAGAACATGTTCGCGTCTGATCCGGGTCCGATGCAACACGTTCCAGCTTCTTTTCGTGCAGTTCCGAGCCGTGATCAGTGAAGGATTGTTGGGCGTACGGGCTGGAAAAGTTATCAGTGATTATATTGATTATTTGCATTCAAACTGAAGTTCACATTCACAATCAAGATTTCAAATTGGCGTGCACGATATCTCGAAGCGAAAACTACAGTAATATTTGCATTTTTCAGTTTTTCCAAAAGTTTTCACACTGAAAAATGCACGTGTTACTGTAGTTTTCGCTGCGAGATATCGTGCGCGCCAATTTGAAATTTCCACTGCGAACTCCAGTCTTGTGAACAAGTTGTGATAAATGATAACCCACGACTGATATCCGACCGGATCGATATCATCCATCTGTGTCTTCTCCGCCGGCAACATGACATTCGGAAGTGGCGTCGGCTTCGATTTCTTATCGATTTTTATCTTTTCCTTCAGTCTCTCCACTGATTTCGTAATCTGCTTCTTTGTCAATTTCTTCTTCTTTTTCTGTTTCTGACCAGCTCCTCTATCCGATTTTTGCGTTTTTTCGGCTTCCAGAAGCTCACTGAGTTGGGTCTGAAATTGATTTCCCCAAAAATCAATAATCCTTTTTCAAAAATCAATACCGGCGAAAGCAGTTCCGGTTCGGGTTCTCCTTTCGAAATTCTCTCCAACTTTTGTTGTTGTAACTTCTGCAAAAAATCAATAACTTATCGATTTTCCCTGAAAAACTCCCACAATTTGCTCAATTTCCCTGGCCAATCGTTTACGAAAAACGCAAAAATGATAAAATGCGAGTGCGGTGTAGAAAATCGATAATTGAACAACTGATACGATAATTGTCCATTTCTGTGATAATTTGGTGATAAGGAGATATATCTAGATATCACTAAAAACTGACAAGCCACTCTTTGAAATCCCGATTTGTAGCCATAGAAAAATCCGAAAAAAAACAATAGTTTTTAAAAATTTGGGTTAGAGAAGAAACTTTAATTGTATTGTTCAAGTTCACGTGGAATATCAGTTTATCATATCAGTTGAAGATAACAAAATCAACAAAAAAGGCAATAACAGCAAAATGTACACAGATCAGAATCCCTGATCCTTCCTCTGTTCGTCCGTAAAGATCCGTGCGGATTGTCCGCAAATCCGTTGAAGAGCATCGAGAATCGGCTGACGAGTCGCCTGCGAAGAGCACTTCCCGAGGGCTGCGTGGAGCTCGTCACGGCGTGTCTTCAGAAGACGTTTCTCGCAGGAACGCATGCTTCGACCTGAAAAATGATAGGTTACTGTAGCTTTGTAGTACTGTGACCCACCAATGAAAATAGTCTGCAACACCATGGGCTGCTTGTCCAACTTGTGCACACACGGCAGAATGGCTCCGAAGAATCTGTTGCCCGACTCGGCGACCCGCAGCACGATCACGTCCTCGTCGATGACACGGATCTGAGAATTTGCATTGGAGCGCAGTTGCATTTTTGAATTTCTCACCGACAAACTGATTTTGAGAATGGAATACCCGAAATCTCCGAACATTTCAGTGCATAACTTCATGAATTCCCGGAAGATTGTCGGTTTGTGAGGTGTCGGCTGGGAGCCGTCGTTGGTGAGCATGCGGATCAAGTAGTAGCGATTCTTGACTTTTACCATAGCTGGAATGTGCTGGAAGAAAGTGGGGAGATATGGGAAAACCAGGTAAGAAATTATTGATGTCGCGCGGCCCTGGGTCTCGCCACGAAAATGGTTTCTGGCTGAAATACGGCTTCTGGACAAGGTTTTTTTGGCTTTTTCTGATGAAAACGGGTAACAAAACACTATATTAGTCAATTCCTATCAAAATCCACAGATTCCACCAATTTTTAGTGAAAAATCACTTCTTTTGAGGTTTTTTCCAAATAACCCCTCATTTTTCACTTAAAATTGGTAGAAACTGCCAGATTTTCGTAGGGAAATGACTGAATTAGTGTTTTATCACCTGTTTTTATCAGAAAAAGTGAGAAAATCTCGTCCAGAAACCGTATTTTAGCCAGAAATAATTTTCGTGGCGAGACCCATCGGGTGACTCGCCACGGGACGCCATTGAAGAAAAAATTGAAGGAAAAAATAATCAAAAAAGTGACAACATTTTGTAAATATGAGAACTGTTTGGAAAACAGATTGGACAAATTGAAAAAAAAATTATACAAAATTTTTGAAATTTTTGAAAAGGTAAAAAAATCATTTATCAACAGACAAAAACTTTTTAAAAATTAACAAATTACAACTAAAAGTCCTAAATGCACTATCAATCAATATATCCCGTTAACATTTGACTTGTCGATACCACCTCGGAAAAGCAATGGTATCTCTGATATGATGAACCCCCAGCAGGTACTGTAGCAATCTCTCGAATCCTATGCCGAATCCGCCCGTCGGAGGCTGTCCTCTTCGTCTCAACTCCAGATACCAATCGATCTGACACCTCTGCTCCAGATCCCTCAGATTGTGCTCCCTGACAGATCCACCGGCAAGTTCTCCGATTCCCGGAACGAGAAGATCGAATGATAAGGTGTTATCACCGTCTCTGGCCATGTAGAACGGCTTGTGTTTCACGGGGAAATCAGTGACAAAAACGGGTCGATCCCCATGGGATTTCACAAGGAAAAGCTCGTTTTTCCTGGATAAACCGCCTTTCGAAGTGACGGATTCGCCGGCCGACTTCAGAATTTCGACGGCTTCTTCGAATGTGATCCGGGGGAATGGATCAGAGGAAGTATTGATTTTCGGTTGGGTTTCCATTGTTTTCAGAGAGGATTGAAGGACTGGAGAGGAATGCACGAATCGGGTCATGTGGGTCAGGTAGGATTCGACGAGATCACAGAGATCCGAGGTGGTCTGGAAGGAAATTTGGTGATAAAATGATTATTTTAGTGATAAGATGAATATTATCGTTGTATCTCAAAACTTCATATTGCATTCAAAATTTCAAATTGGCGCGTTACGATATCTCGAAGCGAAAACTACAGTAAGATTTGCATTTTTCACTGATTTTTGACTGTTTTCGAGTAAACTGTTGGTTTTTTCTTGCTTCCCAACAAAAAATCTTACGAAAACTGTCGGAAAAGCTGCAAAATGCAAATCTTACTGTAGTTTTCGCTGTGAGATATCTTGCGCGCCAATTTGAATTTTTGAATGCGAGATGAAGATTTGACAACGATAATGATATGATAAGAAGACATTCCCACCTCCAAAAACGCGACTTCTGCCTCCAACATGTGAAATTCGGAGAGATGTGTGTGACTCAACTGTTTTTCGGCCCGAAACGCCGGTCCCAAAGTGTACACTTTCCCGAGGCGACTGAAAATGAAAGAGAAATGCAAGTGCGCTCCACGGCCAACCCACCTGACCATTGCTTCCAAATGAAGTTGTGAACTGACTGTCAGATGCATCTTCTGATAATCTGCCCCGGACATCCTATATTCTTCAGGTTCCGACACCACATCGAACACTTCTCCGCCGCCTTCGCAGTCATTTTCCGTCAGTTTCGGAGTGTCAATATGAATGAATTCCTTGTTCTAAAACATACAAATCTATTGTTTTCTCTCAAATATTTTTTAAAATTACCATAAAAAACTCATGAGTCTCCCGAAAAATCGCAGATCTTGCTCGTAAAAAGGCCGCGAATTTTGAATTTCTGGCTCGTAGAAACAGATTTTTCCGAAGTTGATCAGTTCCCAAATCGTAGCGAGGCTGGAATATTGATTTTTTGTGAATTCCCCAGTTTCCCTTACATTCGAATCCCATCCGACAACTTTTAGCTGTTCTGCGACAAATTCAGTTTCTTGTTGTGATCCGAGACTTTTCTGGATGGTTCCAGTCGCTGTGATTGCACTTCCGACGTTCACTAAAAAGATGTTCATTCATTTCTTTTTTCAGATTCATTTGTTTTCCCACCCTTCTGTTCCTTTATCAGTTCCTTATCAGCTATCACTTGCACCGGCTCTTTCCCATTTCCCTCGTCGATTTTCATGAAAACATGCTTTCCGGTCTTCGTGACACTAGTCGTCCATCCTTGAATCGTAGATGTCGAAGCTAGACGGCACTGGTGATAGTGAGGTGATAAGAGACGAGTGATTATGGGCATTTCCTGGAAAAATATGGTTTTTGAGTGATGGGAATGCGCTCTATCGCTAAAAGTTAAGAAATTGGGATGGAAGCGCGCTCTATTGAAAATAAGTAAAGATTCAGTTGTTTTTTCAAGTGTGCTCTATTGAGAATCTTCCATTTCTCCATTTTTTGAGTATCACCTCTTTATCAACTCTCCAAATCTTCCATTCTCTTTCCAACTTTCTCCAGATTCCCAATCTGCGTTTGTGTGTGTCAGTGACATGTCTCAATTGGCAAAGGACATCTTTTCGCCTCTCTTTCTCTCCGTCTCTTCGTCTCAAATACTATCTCGTCTGCAATCATCAAAGCTTGGCTTCTTCTTCTTCTTTGGCATTCGAGAATTGTTAGAAGATCCGAGAGGATAGCTAACTTTTTCTTTTCTCTTTTTTTAGTTGTTGGTCGGATTGGATGATCAGAAACCAAGAAAATGACAAATTTTAGGGATTTTCTGGTTTAGGGTTTATTCGATAGAGCGAACTTGCGAACAGAAAAAATAGTGTGCAACAGAGCGCACTTGAACTATTGAGTTGTTTCTTCATAACGTGCAAGTGTGCTCTAGAGAACTTTTTTCAAAATATTGACTCTGTTTGACACCGGATACGTTGGTGCAATAGGGCGAGTTTGATTTTTTAGTGTGCAACTGTGCTCTACTGAACTGTATTGAAAAATGGGGGTTTTTGGGTCTTGACACGAAAATCTTCATTTTCCCCATTTCAATGTCAAAATGACCGCCATGACCTGGCAAACCATCAGCTGTCTGATTCGTTGATGAGATAATTTGATAACATCAGAATCTCTCGTTTTTTTCCATTTCGCAATAACTCTTCCGTCAGTTCATAATAATGATGAAACAAGTGTGCTCCGCGCGAGTTGTAAGTTGTGCAAACAGACGCTCCGAGAGCTTCCGTTGATTTCGTGGCTTTTTGTCAAATACTCCAACTTCTCCATCAGTTTTGTGTGTAAATTGCAAATTGGCAAGAAATTGGTCTCAAGAATGCTCGAGAACCTCCAGAATCCACCCGACGCCTTCAGAAGTCTTCCAGACCCTTCTGGAGCTCTTTCCGGGCCAAAATATCCCACCGGTGTCATATTTCCATTGGTAAATGGCATGGCGGGCCCCCAATTTTATGTGTACTTTTTCGTGTCCCGTCCCTCTTTTTCTCGTTTTTCCGCCTCCTCCCGATCGCTTGTCTTTGACGCAAAAGAGAGAAGAATTGGGAAAAAAAGAAAGAAAAGTGAGAACATGAACCAGAGATTTTTTAGTTTTCAGTTCACTTTTTGGCGGGATTCTTGACGCCTCAGAGAGCACAAGTTCAGGAATTTTTGGCTAAATTTCGAAATCTGCTCCTTATCACTGTCCTTATCACTTTCTCACACTCTCTAATCAGAAAAAGCTTCTGTATTGAGCAAACATTCCTCCTATTTTCCCCCACAAATGACTCATCCAGCTCAACTGACTGTACTTTCTTTCTCTCTGCATCTCTTCTCTCTCTCCCTCTGCTTCACAACAGACAATCATCAGAAGAATGCCCCTTATCACTTATCACCACCCTCTTGTCAGTGTGTTAAGGTCATTTCGTTTTTCCAATTCTCGTTGTCTGCGTCTCTTTCCTCTCTCTCTCTTTTTCCCTTTTTCTTCAGTTTTGTTTCGATTGATTTATGTGAAAAACCTTGTAATGGAGGGTTTCCGGTCGAACTTTCTGGCTTTTTTTGGTTTTTGGAATTGATGGAATGCTAGTGCACTCTAATGATAATCGACAAAATGGAACTTTTGTGTTTCTAAAATACCTTACTTTCAGAAGGATTTTTAACATTTTTCAAAATGTTTGATAGAGCGCACTTGCTACTTTCCTTTTCCTTATAACATACGTTTGTTCTCTACATTCTCAATAGAGCACTTTTTATTTTCTGTCATTTTTCATATTGTTGAATTCTCAATGGAGCGCACTTTCACAATCTTCTGATTGGTTTTGAAATGTGTCTATGGAGCAGACTTTCTCTTCGAATCTCTCGAAATCAGTAGAGCGCCCTTGCTTCTCCGTAATTTTCTCTTCATTCTCAATAGAGCGAATTCCCAGAAAAATGGGAAAAGACTACAACAAATACGGTGGTGGCTACCGTCCGTACGGCTACTCGCCAGCTCCATCCTCTGCCCCGGCCACCATGGAAATCACTATCAACCAGAACCAGTCTTCCGCTTCCCCATACGGCCCTTCTTCCCTTCCGCGTCGCACCGCTCCGCCTTCCGCACCGCCTCCGCCACCTCCAGAGTACTGTGTTCCCGAGCAGCCGGGCTTCAATCCGATGTGGTTCGATCGGTTTCCGCGACGAGAGAACCGGGGAATGTTCCGTTTGTGTCTCGTGGAGTTGATGCTGGCAGGTGAGGGTTACTGTAGTCGTGGCGGGACCCAACCGAATCATTGCAGTTGTGATCCTCGGCGGTGGTATCTGGTGTTACCGTGACACCTCCGACTACTGTCCGTACTACTCTGCCATCTGGACATCGGCCATCTACATCATCAACGGAATCGTCGGATCGGCGGCAGCGAAGATCGGATCGATCAACCTCTACATGGCTCATCTGACTCTTTCGCTTGTTTCTGTGATGATGTGCCTTATCAGTGGAGGCTTATCAGCTAGGAACTGGGCTTTGGTCGGCACTTATCACCATCCCAGAATCGATCGAGATGAAGCTTTTTGTCTTTTGGGAACTCATGATACTAGCAGGTAAGGTTACAAAAATGGGAAAATCCGGATAGCTTCGAAACTACATTTTGATAATTTTTGGATGAAATTAGGGATGAAAAAGAGATTTTGGCATCAAGAATTGCAAGATCTAGCCATTTTTGGGGAAATTTCATTATTGCCGTCCCACGGACAGACACCTGATGGGTCTCGCCGCGAAAATAGTTTTTGACTGAAACACGGCTTCTGGAAAAGGTTTTTTTACTTTTTATGATGAAAATGGGTACAAAGGCGTGTCTCCAATTATTTCCAGCCAAATTCCAGCAGTTTCCACCAATTTTTAGTACAAAAAGTTGTATTTTTTGGTATTTTGCCGCAAAAAAAAAACCTCACTTTCATTAAAAATCGGTGGAAAATGCTGAAATTTGGCTGGAAAATATTAAATTCATCTAATTTTACCCGTTCTCATCAAAAAAAGTGTCAAAACCTTGTCCAGAAACCATTTTCGTGGTGAGACCCAGCCGGTGACTCGCCGCGTAGAGAAAAGCAACATTTTCAAATTACCGCCAACTATTCGGTAAAAAAAATCTACGATTACTGTACTTTTCCGTTCGAGACCCCCTTCCTTTTCAGAATCTCGTACATCTTCTCCCACATGGATAAATACGACTTCGCCAAGTGTCTCTGGCAGCTCAAAGTGGGCGTGGCCGTGAACTCTGTGCAGTTCGTCGTGGCGGCCCTTGAAGGTATACTGTACTTTTCGTGTCGAGACCCAATTCTTTTTCAGTGCTTCTCAACATCCTTTCGGCGATTCTGTGCATGAAAAGGACCTGCACTTCTTGTTTCTAATACGGTTCTTTCTCGATTTTTTGTCATTTTCTGCCATAGTTTCCTTCATTTTTCCCACTTTTCTCTACGCATTCTAGCTATATTTATGTGCAAATTTTTCACTTCGAAACTCTTTTTTTCGCAAAATTCTCATTTTATCAATTTTTTGAAAATTACAAATCTCGAATTTCCATTGCTTTATCAAAAAATTTTTGAATCATTTTTTTTTTTGAAAAATAAAAATAAAACAAAACATTTGAACATGTGCATTTTCGCGGCGAGACCCATTTAACAAAATAAAAATAAAAAAGATAAAATAAAAATTTCAAAAACTCACAAAAATTTGAAAATCCCGATTTCGCAGTAGAGTATTGGATTCCTGGAAAATATTATTTTTAGAATTTAAATTTTTTTGAATCATAAAATTAGCAAATTCAAAAACAACTAGGCTACAGTAACCATAAACTCAAAATTTAGCAAAAAAAAATTCTAACATTTTTTTTTATTTTTCAAAAAATTAATAAAAATCCAATCAATCACAACAACAAAAATCGAGTGAAAGGCAACAAAAATTGGAAGAGAAATAGGACTAAAAAGCTAGAAAACACGGAAATTACGGACGGATTTATTGCTGGGCAATCTTCTGGAGGGCGGCTTCGTCTCCTTGGGACATGCTCGTCAGCCGTTTTCCCAATTTCTCGTGCACATCGAGGTATTTGGCAACGCAACGGTCCAGGCAGACCGCTTCTCCCTGAAAAAAATAGAAAATGTTGGAATTGAAAAAACTTTTTTTTTTTGGAATTATTTTAAATACAGGAAAATCGATGTAAACATTGAAATTAGAAGTTTGAAAATCAGGAAAAAAAATTAAAAATTTTTTCAAAAAATTTTTTTTTTTGAAAAAACAAAAAATTAAAAATTAAAAATTATGTTTTTGAAAAACATCAAGATTTTTATTTTTTTTGGATTTTCTTGTTGAGAAGCTGAACATATTTAAAGTTAAATTTTTTCATTTTTTCGATTTTCTCCCCTGCTCACCTTGGTCAATTCGGACTCCTTGAACGCGGTTGCGATGCATTTGGCTTGGCACGCATTGGTCATTCGACGGTACATGTCCGACATCATTTCCACCTGAAAATGATAAGAAATCAGTGAAAATGTGGGGATAATCGATGGGAAAACAGCGGGAAAACGGATTTTTTGAATGCTCACCTCCAGTTCAGCAACCTGTTGCATTTGAGCGTCAGTCGCCATTTTTCTCGATTTTTCTGGAAAAATGATGCATTTTTTACAATTGAAAGTTCGACAAAATGGAAAAATAGATAAAATTGGCTTTGAACCATAAAACTGAAAATCAAAGAAAACATAAAAATTTAAAAAAATGTACATTTTATTAGTTTTCTAATGATATTTACATGCAAATAAAACGTTTTAACTTGAGAATTCTGGAATTGTTTTTTCATTGCGGGCATCCATCACAGGTGTAGAACGAGAAGTTGGTGTGGCTGTCGAACGTGAAAAATGGGAAAATTAGAGGAGAAATTTGAGAAAAAGCTGGGTTTTCAAGCAAAAGTCGCTTGAAAACCTTCAATTTTTGTCAAAAAACTCATCTTATGCGATCAACTCTCGGTCCATAGTACGCCATCCAGTAATCCGTTCCGTCGGCGGGTCCCAGAAGTTGTAGACTGATGAGAATGACGTCGACGAGCCAGAAAACGAACAGACCGCCCAGTGAGAACATTTTGATGAGACCGATTGCGTAGTACCCGAGATAAATACGGTCGATGCCGAAAAAGCCGAGAAAAATCGATAGGAGCACGGTGGTCGTGTAGCTGATGTGGGCGCCATAGTGACAGCTTTCAGGGATCTGCAATTTTTAGAATTTGGAATTTTTATTTTATTTTTGGGATACTTTACAAGGTTTTCAAAGTTATCTTCTTTGTTTTTAAAGTAAACTTTACGTCTTTTAATTGTTTTAATCCGATTTTATTATTTTTCTCACCGTTTTGTTGAAATATCCGTATTGATCCTTCCCGGCGCATTTTACATGTGTCGCTGATTCACACATCACTGAAAAACCATTTCTTTATCATTTTATCACTTCTTCCTACCTTGAATCGAGTTATCTGGAGCGCAAGTGACTGATTGTTGAGTTTTCGGGTCGATGCCGTAACTTTTGCACAAATACCTGAAAATTTGAGTTGTTTTTTGTGTTTCCAGGTAAAAATCAATAAATCTTACTGATTCGGATCCAAATCGCTGCATTTTATCAGATTTTCCTCGCGAGCCGCCGAAATAATCAGGGAGAAGGCGGTGAGGAGGAGGAAATGCCGCATTCCCATCGCATTTCAGGCGTTGGACGGCACTTTTTGGTGAATTCTGATGGAAATGAATGATTTTAACGGAGTAAAAGAGGAAAAACTGAAAGGAAAGGAGAAAAATGAGGGAAAATCGAGAAAAATAGTCGAAAATGATGTAAAAAAAAATGGAAAAAATGTGATGACCGAAGTTTTGCTTGTCGGATTCTAGGCCGCGGCCACCAGTTTGAGGAGAAAAAGTTGGGCGAGAAGCAGGAAAAACGGTCTGTAAAAATTAGGAAGCATCAAAAAATTGTGGAAAAAAATTCATTTGATAGCGGAGACATTACTTGGTTGTTGTGATAAGCACAAAAAATTAAAAACGGACCACGTGACCTCTAAAAAATTGCTCAAAAAATTCCACATTTCGCCAAATATTTTGTAGTCATTTCTGAGTATCAAGAATGAGTGAGAATGTGCGCGACACTCGTGGAATGCCACAAGTAAGCCTAATCAATCGATAATTTTTCCCAAAAATCAATATAACAGGCTGGCTCCGTTATTGAGCATCAGAGCAGTGACCAAAAATGGAAAGTGTTGCGAAACATCTACTCTGGACCGTTTTCAGATGTTTATATTGTCGAAGATGTGGGTCTTGACACGAAAAAGCAAAGAATTGGGGGGTTTAGGTGGTCTCAAAAGAAAAGTACGCGATGAAATGCGAAAGACAGGAGGGAAACTCGCGTCCCGTGCTGAAACTGGACGTTCAGGTGCTGATGGCGACGAAGGGAATCGCAGGATTTCCGAGATTCGTCGCAGCTGGCAGAACTGATGTTTATAGGTATAAGGACCCCTTATTGGACCAGGAATTAGTGGTTTTTTCACTGGAAATAACGAAAAACCAACCAAAACTGAATTTTTGGTAGAGAGCAAAGTTTGACTTGAGAAAAAACTGATAGAAAGATTTTTTTTGCTTCGAAATAAATTTTTTCGGTTAGATTAAGGTCTCATTGTTAAATCTTTAGTTGGTCAAAATTGTTGAAAATTATTTTGAACACATGAAAAAAATCATGAAAAGTTGGTTGCAGATACTGCATAATGCAACTGGTCGGTCCGGACCTCGGCCGTCTCCGTCGATGCCGTCCGGAGCGTCGTTTCTCGCTTCCGACGGCCCTTCAGATCCTCGGACAAACCCTTCGTCGTCTCGAAGATCTTCACAATAAGGGATGGTTGTGTCGTGATGTGAAGGCACCGAACTTTGCGATCGGAGTGGCCGAGAGCGAGGCGATCGTCTATATGCTCGATTTTGGATTCGCCAGAAAGTTTGTGTGAGTTCTGGAATTTGTCATTGGAGCGTATTTGCATATTTTCCAGTGACAAGGACGGGAAGATCATTCCTCCTCGCTCGGCCGCCGCACTGATGGGAACCTTCCAGTACTGTGCCATTTCGGCCCATTCCCATAAGGATCAGTGTGCTCGCGACGACCTCGAGAGCTGGTTCTACATGGCCATTGAACTTCTGAAGGGACCCCTTCCGTGGGCCACGATGGACGGTCACAAGAACCACAAACAGATCGGAGAGGCCAAGGTGGCGATCCGCAACGAACCCGACAGATCCAAGTTCTTCGAAGGCGTTCCGAAGCAGTTCAATGAGATTCTGACGCTTTTGGATAAGACCACGTGAGACATTTTATCACTATTGCATCAGGAAACTGCCGCTCTCATTCGGAATTTCAAATTGGCGCGCACAATATCTCGCAGCGAAAACTACAGTGAGATTTGCATTTTTCAGTGATTTTGGGCTATTTTTGCTGTTTTTCGAACAGTTTTCGCAAAATGTTCGGTTGGGAAACATAAAAACCCCGATAATTTTTCGAAAACTACCCAAAATAACTAAAAATACAAGTCTTACTGTAGTTTTCGCTGTGAGATATTGTGCGCGCCAATTTTAAATTTTGAACGCGAGATGAAGTTTTGAGTTGCAACGACAATAATTCCCCAAACAACCGTAGTTTTTTTTGTCTTTTTTGTTTCCCAGCGACTAGTGTGCCGCGTCGATCAGAAAATCGAGCAAAATTCGATTC
>LR539389.1:3622-32292 GCA_900536315.3 Caenorhabditis becei
ATACTTCACACATAACTGAAAAAACAAGAATAATGTTTTGCTATACTTTTTGAAAAACTTACAACTTCAGAAAACTATTTAAAAAATGACACCTTCAGGTGAATCGATGGCAATTTCCTCGTCGTCGGTCCGAAGACCTGAAAACAATATGGTTACTGTGTGAAAATACACGGATTGGGAAATAAATCAAGAGAAAGAAATCGAGGGAGAGAAAATCATTAACTAATTAGGCTTACGAAGTATTATGTTCAAAAATTGAAGACTCACACGGAGAACGTACGATTTTTTTGGAAAATTATCAAGGAATCTCAAAAAAAAAATGCTATTAGATTTTTTTTCGAGAAGTTACTAAAATTTGAGCCTAAGTTTCGGAAAATTCGCTCCGAGAAGAAGCGAGATAAGAAAAGGCAGGAATGAGACGCCGTAGAAGTGTGAATCGATATGCTAGTGCTCGCCAATGAGAAGAGAAAGCGAACACAAGGGAAGCTTGAGGAAAGAGACCACAATGACCTGGGAGACGCATGCATCAGACTGTGTGTGTAAGAAGCGACGGGCGAACGGGCAGCGGCTACGGCTTGAGAGAGAAGACACGAGGAGAGAGATTACACCGATTCAGGAGACGCAAAGATGTGCATGTGTGTTGGAGAGAAAACCTCCGGGCGGAAGCACGTCATGACGATCTGCTCTGTCATGATCAAAAAACGTAGCATGAATGGAGAACCGTCGCCTTTTTAGTGTCCTGACGCATATCTCAATGCCGATCAAAAAATACGAAAACAAAGAAGAGTCTGTTGATGAGAAGTTCACCACCATCCAAACAAATTGAATCCGTCTCTCATCGTTTTTCTCCAATTTTCCGATTTCGCCCATAAGGTTTGTGTTTTTTTGTGATTAAACGATCCGTCTCTAAATGAGGTGGCGATTACATGTTTTGTAGGAATTCTTCAGAAGGCCATCATTTCGATAAAATCTAAGATTGCAATCCGAAATCGTACGTTTTGAACAATAGGTTGTTGCAAGTGACCGATTTCTCAGACTAGAAACAAGAGAGAGAGACCAAATAGATTGAAACTCAAGATTATCCGTGCGCTTTTCGGGGTTGGCGGCTATTTTGTCGTTTTGTACAGGATATGTGCTATGCAACTGTCGCCGCGCCGTGGCGCTTTACAAAAACACATGGCGCTTTCTCCACAGAACTAACTCTCACTACACAATGGGGGCGCTGTGGAGAGAGCGGCATGATTCATTGGTCGCGTACAGTTAGAGTTTGTTTGCTGTAGGAACTTTTAGAGTTTTTTGTTGTAAAAGCACCGCACACGACGCTGCAAAAGTTGTATAGCACATACTCTGTACGATGCGACAAAATAGCCGTCAACCCCGAAAAGCGCACGGGAAACCTTGAATTTTGTTTTGCTCTCATTTCGCCAACAATCTGTTTTAGCTGCCTTTGAATAGACATGTAAACACTTTTCTTGTCGGTATCCCTCTTTGTTCCTAGTCGGCTTTCTGAAGAATTCTAGCACAACATGTAATCCCCACCTCAGAGACGGATCGTTCACTCAAACACAAACCTAGATTTTATCGAAGACATGCCGAGTTAGAGGCGTGGCGTTTTCCGCGACTGAGAGGCGGAGCGTTTTTTCCGTATAAAAGGACCTGTTGACGTGAAGGTTTTTCATTCTGAGGGCTACTCACCCATTTCTTAGATTTAGCCCTATCTTTCTTTTTGGTTCTCCATTTTCCACCTTTCTCTTTGTCAAGTTCATAAATGTATTAGAGTTAGTATGAACACTTCTTGTAGGAAATCCTTGCAGTATTCCCAACTCAAAATCATATATTGTTCCAAACCGTTTCAACCAGCACAGTCTTAGCGTAGCTAACATTCTTTACAGTCTCTTCCCACACATTCTTACACTATCCGTCCGTCGCCCTCGCGGCGAGCCACTTTCTCTTATGATTCATCTTATTGCAAGCATTTTTCCCTCATCCAAGCTCCGCCTATTTTTCACCGTTTTTGAGACCATCTTTTTTCCTATTTTCTGGAAGTTTGTATCAACTATGTAGGTAAACCATATTATTCTATATAATGGTGCAAGCTTCAACACTTCTCTTGTCAGTTATACTTCCCCAAAGTTCCTAGTCTGAGAAATCCATTTTTTTCTCTGACTGACGCCAATCTTCAATGTTTTCAGTCTTTTACTTTCCGTGCCGACATAAATGAAAAAATTTACAGATCGAAAGATCTCACTTGGGGGATTCTACCATTGAATCCACCAGAAGGAGGATGTTGGCATTATAGTTGTATTGAGTAAGTTAGTTCTGATTCTTCAAGGGAATACATGTTTTTTTCAGAGTTATGTGTTGAATTTTTGAAGATATTTGGATAGACCGCAGAAGGGGACGTTTGTATGTATTTTATTTTTTTGAGTAAGTTAGTACTAATTCTTCTAAAACATAAAATTCTTTTTCAGAGTTATTATTTGAAGTTTGTCTAGCAAAATGTCATCAACAAATCGTCAATCAAGACGTCAACGCGTAAAAGGTAAGGTTTTCAATTTTTTGCGATTCATGACTCGAAAGTTGTCAGTGATAGGAATGAGTTGTCAACCGATAAAAGAAATAGAGAATTAGGATGAACATTTTATCAGTTAGTAAGATTGGGTGACGATTCTCACCCAAGTTCAGATGTGACTTTCACCGCTGTGGTACCGCTCACCCTCCGCTGCGCGTGATTGATCTTCTGATCTTATCCTTAGTAGGATGAGGGGTGATCGTCACCCTAGACTGTCGTTTTCACCCTAATGAGACATGTCTTCGGATTTTAAACAAACAATTCAAAATTCACATTTCATTCAAACGCCAACTTTGGTTTTATCAAATACACTGGAATTCTTCAGATTTTATCAAAGTAATACCTTTCTGTATGAAAAATATGGTTATTACCTAATTCGTTAGATTCCATCTCTAACGTTTCTCGAAGGCGGATCGTTTCCGGAGGTGGATAGTTTAGGAACACGCATTCAGAGCACGGGTATAAAATAAACCACTTGGTACACGTTTTCCGTTCAGAATTTGGTATTTTACCCATTACTTGACCCATCTCTTACCCGTTTCTTTTCATGTCCGTCTTTTACTCGGCTTTTACCATTTCTTTTCAGCAATGTCCATCGCCCTCACTGGCGTTCTGCGCCCTCTTGAAGAGCACCTCACCGAACTCGAGCCGGCCCTCATCAGCAGGGCTCCAAGGATCATCATGGACCTCAATGATATCCTAATGAAGAAAGGACCGATCGCCGTGCATTTGATGCACGAGGACGGTGGGCGTGCGATCCACGTCGCCGTCCTTGAAATCCTCGTGCACGATCGGTAACACTAAGCGTATCAAATTAAGGCAACAATTTTAAAATTACAGGGCTGGCGACGCCCGATTCCGGTAAGGGAAAGCAAACGCACGCTGGACGGTGCAGCAATTCTTCGACGTGCGTCACCGCGACAAGGACGAGTTGGTTGTCTCCGTGGGTAGACATGGATGGTTCCCGATATCTGCGCTGGCAGTCTACGATGCCAGCAAAATGGAGCTGCACGCCCGGTTTTTACTAATAAATATCTATCACGATTTAAAAAAATGTGTATATCAGTTAACAATAAACAATAACAATAAACAATGCAAGATATGAAAAACAATGATGAGCGAGAGCCAGAGAGACAGAAAAACGCAATGGGAAAATCGGGGTTACAATGAGTGAGTCGACACTAAGATGTTATCCTCCATTCCTTCGGTAGCCTTCGAGTTCTTCGAGTCCTTGGTGACGTCCTCTTTGACGATTCCATCGGCGGACTTCTTGTTCTTCGAGTCGTCGATGGCGGCCTCCTCGACTGCTCCGCGAGCAACTTCTCCTGACTCGACGTTTCCTTTTTCTTCGGTTTTCTTTCCTTGGTGAACAGCTCGGTTCGCGACGTGTCGCCAAAGGGAACGAATGTATCCGGCGACCTTGGCTCGGTTGGTGATGCTGTAGTAGACGACGGCAATGAGAGTGGTCATGACGAGCATACCGCAGACGAAGTGCGTCGAAGCGTCCCACTGAGCGGCAAGACGAGAACTCTGCAAATCAAGTTTGTAAAAGCAAGCGTGATTACCGGCGAAAAGTCGTTAATGGCACTCGAAAATATCGAATTCTCCGTGATTTTTTTGTTTCACTCCTTCGCTTCTATTTTCTACACTTTCGCAAAGGCGGCGGTGTTTTCAGTACAGCATCGAGCAAAAAATGCAGAAAATACGAAGAGATCGAAGCGATTAACGACAATCGGCGCGAAAATCGATCATTACAAAAAGAACGGTTCGGCCCCCAAGTTGCGTCTAGATTTTACTCCAGAGACGCAGACTCGGCGGGGCTTCAGGCACAGAGGCCCCAACTGATTGTGAGTGCTAGTTTGTTGTGTCCGAAAAGTCCTCTTCTTTTGAAAGTTTTTATATTTGAATTAGTAAACAGATAATGTAAAAATTTTTATCAAATAGTTGATCGCCACTTCCAGGTAGTTCTCTTCCAGCACTTTGGCATCCCAGAGTTTCTCATTATTGCTTCTTCGAATGTAGCATTTTCCGTCGTGGTCGTAATAACAAACTTCTGATTCTTGGGCCGAAAATCCCAGTGAGCTTATCGCTGACGACTTTTGTGTTCTTCATCAACTCCCGGTAGCTCTTGCAGCACATTCCCAAGGCACAACTGAAAATTTTTATTGTACACCAGTGACAATTCCAATTCTTACCGAGATTCGATATCTGGAATACGCTCCGCAATCAATCCTACCAGTTTCAGTGGCATGTCGCAGAGGTTTGTCGGTGTTGGAGACTCGGAACTCATTTCTGAGAGAGGCATTAGAACATTTCGTGTTTTAGATTTTAGATTTTTTGTTCTTTGGCTTCAGGGCAGTTCTAGTGCTGTTAGGGAATAACAAATTCAGTTTAAAAACTCACCAATCGGTATTTTCTTTCAATTCATTAGAATTTCCACAAAATCAGAGTAACTTCAAAACAAATAATGGTAGCCAGGGAGCCTCGTTCGGGAGACAAAAAATGTGCGTTTTTCTCCGCTAGCACAGCCTTTTATACTAGGTGGGCGGAGCTTATTGGGGGTGCCGGTCGGCGGAGTGGGTGGAGCTTATTCGACTACGACGTTACCCCCACGGCGTGCTTTCACTGCATGGCCGATATAACTTCGGCCGCGGCCACGAGATAGGCTCCGCCCCTAGCCCCGCCCACTCATTTCGTAATGTCGGCGGCAGCAGCCAATTTTGCACCGGAAAGCCCACTTTTGAGGTCTGCACGAAAAAGAAAAATTGTTTTTTTGATAATCCGCTCTTGTAGAAATGTTCTGAATTTCACAATCGTTTCTCGAGAAAAATCTGTCCAAGGAGTTAATGGAGTTTTAGGTTCATACCAAAAGGACAAATTAAAAAAAAAAAAAACGAAGAAATAGGCGTTCTATGAATTTTGAGTATAACTTGAGCCCATCCGCTTAATCTATCGTTCAGGCTGCAAAAATGCAAAAAAATTAGATCCAAGTGTTGCACTTTTGTTTAAAAAGCATCACTTTACATGTTTGAATTTTTTTTCCTTCTAACATGGAAAGTACCCGAAGTGTTACCCCCGGTTAGGAATGAGTCTAAGTGGAAATGATAGACCCCTATGGGGTATAATTAACCCATAAGTATTAGGCTGATTGTTATTTACATTTTCGAGATTTTTCCAAAAAGGTGTTTTTTTGAAAAAGTGGTGGTGCTCTAACTTTGAAAAATGTTCTCTCCGTTCAAAATGATTTTAGAACGACAGTCAAAAAAAGAAAATGTAGCTATTGACTTCAACTTTACGGCAAAAATACAAACAAGTTACAAAAAAATCTTGAAAACTTTTCACTAGGGAAAAAGTGCAACACTTAGGTGTGTCAGAAATCAATATCTCAAAAATTCACCAGCAACATGATAAAGCCATAAATTTTTTCGTGTTCAGCACACTTTTTTATGCAACTTTGTCTCTTGAGACCCCCGGGGGAAGTCACTTTCAATGGGTCTAAAAAATCGATGAAAAAATAGCTGAAAACTTGATAATTTTTTAACTTTTGGAAGAAATGAGGAATCGAAAATCTGCAAAGGCCAAAATGTGCGCAATTTAACCCTACTTCAGAAAAAAAATAGTTTGAAAAAAAATCTGAAAAATTGAAATTTTTTTATTAGAGAGTTTGAAAAGGGGGTATTCAATATCTCGAAATCCCTTCATTAACTTTTGTTCTAATTATTTTTCCCGTTATCAGCGCACTTTTTTCTACAACTTTGTTCCCCATGACCCCCCGAGGCAAATGACTTTGAATGGGTGAAAAATTTATTTTTCAAATTGATCAAAAACTTCAAAAAATTTTATCTCCGTTTGAAATTGCGTTATCAAAATTCTGCAAAGGCCAAAATTTGTTAATTTTTATTGTTTATCAGTGAAAAATATGTCCCAAATGATTCTTCAAAAAATAAAAATTTTTCACGATAATGTGAAAAACCAAGTTTTTCATTATCTAAAAATTGAACCGTGGAAATTTGTTGAAACTATTTTTTTCTTGTAGAGCACACTTTTTTACCCAACTTTGCCTCTTGGGACCCCCGGGGCAAACCACTTTGACGGGGTCAAAAAAAATGTTGAAAATTTTGGTGATAAGAGTTTTTCAGCTAGAAGATTTCTAGCATCCCAGAAAATGTTTTCTAGGACCTGAAAACGTTTATAGGTAACGTTGTAGCCACAAGTAACCGATTCCCCAAACATCTGGACTTACTTCAGTTCAAAGTTTTTGAGTTATCACTCGAAGTAGGTCACCCAACTTCAGGGCCCCTTATCAGTATGATAAGAAATACAGAAACAAAAGTGATCAACTGAAAAGTTGTTGGCCTGAAGCAGTTCTATAAGAATCCATTTTAACATAGCAGGTTTCCTTTGAAAACTTCAAAATTCTCGAAATTTTGTCAAATTTGTCACTTTTTATCAGAATTTCTGAAAATCAACAGAGGGGGGTACGTGCTCAAAAAGGCCAGAATTCCCAAATTTTCGAACATGTCGTTTTTTGTGTTTTTTGAGTTACTGGGGTTCCAATTAGCACCCAGAACACAAAAAACGACTACTTCCGAAATTTGGGAATTTTGGCCTTTTTGAGCACGTACCCCCCTCTGTTGATTTTCAGAAATTCTGATAAAAAGTGGCAAATTTGACAAAATTTCGAGAATTTTTAAGTTTTCCAAGGAAACCTGTAATGTTTAAGTGGATTCTTGTAGAACTGCTTCAGGCCAACAACTTTTCAGTTGATCACTTTTGTTTCTGTATTTCTTATCATACTGATAAGGGGCCCTGAAGTTGGGTGACCTACTTCGAGTGATAACTCAAAAACTTTGAACTGAAGTAAGTCCAGATGTTTGGGGAATCGGTTACTTGTGGCTACAACGTTACCTATAAACGTTTTCAGGTCCTAGAAAACATTTTCTGGGATGCTAGAAATCTTCTAGCTGAAAAACTCTTATCACCAAAATTTTCAACATTTTTTTTGACCCCGTCAAAGTGGTTTGCCCCGGGGGTCCCAAGAGGCAAAGTTGGGTAAAAAAGTGTGCTCTACAAGAAAAAAATAGTTTCAACAAATTTCCACGGTTCAATTTTTAGATAATGAAAAACTTGGTTTTTCACATTATCGTGAAAAATTTTTATTTTTTGAAGAATCATTTGGGACATATTTTTCACTGATAAACAATAAAAATTAACAAATTTTGGCCTTTGCAGAATTTTGATAACGCAATTTCAAACGGAGATAAAATTTTTTGAAGTTTTTGATCAATTTGAAAAATAAATTTTTCACCCATTCAAAGTCATTTGCCTCGGGGGGTCATGGGGAACAAAGTTGTAGAAAAAAGTGCGCTGATAACGGGAAAAATAATTAGAACAAAAGTTAATGAAGGGATTTCGAGATATTGAATACCCCCTTTTCAAACTCTCTAATAAAAAAATTTCAATTTTTCAGATTTTTTTTCAAACTATTTTTTTTCTGAAGTAGGGTTAAATTGCGCACATTTTGGCCTTTGCAGATTTTCGATTCCTCATTTCTTCCAAAAGTTAAAAAATTATCAAGTTTTCAGCTATTTTTTCATCGATTTTTTAGACCCATTGAAAGTGACTTCCCCCGGGGGTCTCAAGAGACAAAGTTGCATAAAAAAGTGTGCTGAACACGAAAAAATTTATGGCTTTATCATGTTGCTGGTGAATTTTTGAGATATTGATTTCTGACACACCTAAGTGTTGCACTTTTTCCCTAGTGAAAAGTTTTCAAGATTTTTTTGTAACTTGTTTGTATTTTTGCCGTAAAGTTGAAGTCAATAGCTACATTTTCTTTTTTTGACTGTCGTTCTAAAATCATTTTGAACGGAGAAAACATTTTTCAAAGTTAGAGCACCACCACTTTTTCAAAAAAACACCTTTTTGGAAAAATCTCGAAAATGTAAATAACAATCAGCCTAATACTTATGGGTTAATTATACCCCATAGGGGTCTATCATTTCCACTTAGACTCATTCCTAACCGGGGGTAACACTTCGGGTACTTTCCATGTAAGTTCTCGAATTCCTTACGCAAATTCAACTTTCCAGGTTTCTCTGTCAAAAGTAAAAAACTCGGGAAAAACAATGCGGCGGCATTGCAAAATAAAGAGGGCGGGGTGAAGTGCGTTGACAGCGAAAAACACGCTGTGGTCTATCTGACCCCATGAAAAACAGGGAGCATTGGTTAATGGATTTTGGTACACCGGGAATTTCAGAAACAGTATTCCGGAACACTGACAGAAAATCAATTCAAAAATTGATTTTTCAATATAATTTTCCAGAACTGAGTAATGAAAAACACCTGAGTTCAGTTATCTCACTGCGCATTTGTGAAATTTTAATTTTTTAAAAAAGGACAAAGTTGAAAAATTCACTCTTTCTTCAATTAATGTCGTTTTTTGTGGGGAAAAAGCTTTGGCAGGAAACTTTTCGTTATCAAAGTTACTCTGCTGACAATATTTTCAGCTGGGTGTCTCCTGAAAGAAGTTCTCCAGCAAATTCAGCTTGTCAGCAGTTATCAGCAACTCTAGTAGTTCTTCTTTTGTTTTCAGTGGTCTCTCTCCTTCTTTACCAGACGGGGAAGATGTTCATGAGAACCAGAGCAATCATGGGGATGGATGTCAATGTGAAAATGACAAATGACATATTGCGCACTTATCATGAGTTCAATTGCCCCACTTAACCTGGATGATTAATTCTCATGGAATTGGAATTAGGGTCATTACCCCAAAACAAATGCCAGGCTGTTTCCCGTGCACCATCTGTTCATTGTCTCCTTGAAGATGGTATCTTTAGTTTTCCAGCGTTTGTTGTCATCTAACTTAGCCAGACCAGAAAATTCCACTATTACTAACTGAAAAATTCTGTGTGAGTGTTTGTACGCATCCGATTTCACAAATCATACAACTTCTTCGTTCTTCGTAGTGCGGTTATGAATTCTTCCCACAAGATGTACGTCAATTTTCTAAACATTTGATTTAGCGCGATGCCTTCTGTTCAAGAAATTATGATTCCGGAAATTTGTAACGTCAAACGAAATTGATTTGGCAACTACCAGGATTATTGTTGGCGGCGCAGCGGCAGTGTCCGATTCAATTATCAAAGTTTCAGACACGCGGCACAGGGCGGCGACCGGTGGTTGGTGACCAGCAGGCGGAATCATGAATTCTACAGGCCCAAAGCGTTTTTGAAAGTTGAAACCGAGTTTCTCCAGACTCTCTCTCCACAAAGGCTGGCTCACTACTCACATCAGTGTTCGCTACAGTAACACCAAGTTCCCATCTAACAACCGGGCGGATGGGCAATAAACCATAAAACCTACTGATTCGATTAGCCGTTCCCCGCGAGTTTCTCCATCCTCTCTCCCAACCGAATCATTCGACAACATGCGTCCTCAAACCATGTTGATTCTTCTCCACTTCCTGATGGTTCCTGCCCTCTCCAAAACTTTCGTTCTTTCTGGTGCTCTCATTTGCAACACTGGATTTCAGTATAACATGCGAGTGATCAGAGAGAATTATCCGTTTGTAAACAAAGTCATTCCGAAGTCTTCATTTCATTTCAGACAAAATAATGATATTTTGTTCACCAGAAAAGCTGATCACTACTCACAAACGTGGGGAGGCTATTATCACTACGCTGTGTTTCCTAACGTCCCTGAAAGCCCTCCGGTTTGTCACCATCTCCAAATCTAAACATTTGAAACTTCAGAACCTCGAAAATCTTTTCCTCGAAGTAATCCATAACTGCAGACATTATAACTTGACCCCAACTCATGCCATAGTCACATTCCCTCTCAAATCCAACTCACATTATCATGCTGGAGCCGACGGATACGACTACATCGTTAGAGACGTGAACTTGACGGATGCAGGAGTGCCGCATGAGTACGGATACAACAACTGGGGTGACAAAAACTGAACCTTTGGAATAAACGTTGTGAACATTCATTCATCGATTTTGAGGCCTAATCCCTCACGTTGCACTACCGAAAACAAATTCAAATCAACATATTTATTTTAAAAATTCAAAAAATCGCCTTCAGGGATACTGTAGTTGTCTCGGTGCTTTCGAGCCATGCCTTTATGAACATGTGCACGTCTTCATCAGTCAACGAGCCTTCCATAGCGCAATCGAGTCGCCTTGATCTTGTTCAGTGCTTCAGCGATTTCATCCTTTGGAATGTTCTCTGTATTGCTCTTCACAGTGAGATTCTCGCAATGAATACTCATTAATCCATTCAGCGCTTCCTTTTCCAATACTCCCAAGTCACCGTCATCTGGGAAACAAAGCCAGAGAACATTGTCCAACGTTTGCAGGAATTGATCAACTGTTTTGTTCTGGATTGTTATCATTGTGACGGTAGCTGCTGGATCCAGAACTTCCGCGAACAAAATCTTGAAGTCCTGTTTGCTATCCTCGAATTGCAGTGCAATCGTCTTCAGCTCCTTCTCCATGGTAGCATCGAAGGAAACGTTGCGAGGTGTCGACCATCCGGACGTTCCTCATTGGTTCGGAGTGCCATGTAGAAACTGAAAATGAATCATTACAACTGGGAGAAGAGGTAAATCTCAGAAATCTTACATTGTAGCGGGGCTCAACAAATCAGCAGTCATCGTGAATGTCGGCAAGCCAGAGGCGTTCAAGTGACAGTTCCTGCAGATACAATCAAAAACTCGTTAATCTGAAACTGACGATTAGTTCGGGAAAAAGGAATTCAGTTCAAAAACTCACCAATCGAGATTTTCCTTTAATTCATTAGAATTTCCACAAGATCATGGTAACTTCAATAAAAATCATGGTAGCCAGGGAGCCTCGTTCGGGAGACAAAGAATGTGCTTTTTTCTCCGCTAGCACAGCCTTTTATACTAGGTGGGCGGTGCTGTGCCGGTTGGCGGAGTGGGAGGGGCGTTGGTCCAACTACGTCGTAAAGTCTGTTCCTAATCCCCCTCTACCATACGGGGGAAGATGATCATAATAACCAGAGCAATCATGGTAATGAATGTCAATGTGAAAATGACAAGGGACAGATAAGATTTTGCACTTATTATAGATTTAATCGCTCTATGACACCTACTCAACCAGCATGATCATTTTTGGGAGGTTGATATTGGGATCATTATCTCCAAACGAGTGTCATGGCGTCTGCTGTGTACCATCTGCCTACTGTCATTCGGACCATATTGGCCCTCTCGTCCCATTACGTCCATTGCCTGATAGTCTCGTCTCATTCTTCCAATTTGACGTATTGATTCATTCCATTTTCGTCTTGTCCTTGCTTTCTTTCTTTTTCCTTTTCATGTTCTCATTCAATTTGGTCTTACAGAAAGCATCATTGTTCCCGAAATGGACTCCAACCATCAAGGCAACACTGGTTATCAGCTGTCAGAGCAAGATGGTCCTACTCCAGCGACACACACAACTGGATCGGATTCTGCCCAACAACTGAATGTTGCGATAAATTTCCCATTTAGTCAACTCGCCCAAATTCAAGGACTCGACTCTCAGCAAGCCGTAGAACTTCTCCGTGGCGCCACCGCCAGACTGACGTTATCTTTGGAACTTCCTCAGTTGTCGGGGAATTCTACTGGAGATGTACCAAATGTCAGAGAGGCTCGTTTTGTGCCTGCAGCAGGGTCACAGCAAGTGATCCAACAGCTTCTCACTAAGCTGAACGGACAGTTGGGGGAATTGTTGAATTCGACTGCCATAGAGAACCCGCTAAATGAACATTGCGTGGTACAGTCAGTGGATAGTTTCAACCAGGAGGAGAATGAAATATTTGAAGAAGACGATTCATATGAAGATTCATATGATTCTATATTTGACGATCCAGATGTGGATCCATATGACGCTTCGGGTGAGGGTTCAGAAGAGGACTCTGATGAAGATTCAGAAGACGATTTGGATGAGGACCCAGAGAAGGAATCGGATGAGAACAACGTTCCGGATGCAACTGACGCTTCCAATGAAAAGGCATTCAGTCTGTTTGAATTAAATTATTGGACGTCTTCATATGATCGGAACGATTCTATGTCCTACGAACCTGTATACCGACCAACCGTGCTTACACTTCCATGGCCAAAGTGGCAGCATTTGTCGGATGCTGCCAGCAAAAACGAAGGAACTTCAGATAAGAAAGATGATGAGGAAGAGGGCAAAGAAGAGGATAAAGAAGAGGATAAGGAAGACGATGAAACTGTTGAACAATGAATCACACTTTTCTTCTTGTTGTGAAATCCAGTGGTGCTGAGAGGAATACTTTCAGTTGATACCAACCCAAACCCATTCAATCTTCTAGCATAATTGTTTTCATGTTTCCTTCTCTTACGCCCAAACATGTTATTTCACGTGTCTCCCGTTTTTGTCGTATGTTTACTTTCCCCACTTTTATACCCCTACGAATATTGGTTTTTCACCCTGTCAGCCCAAAATTGTTTTCCCTCTTCCAAGTATTCTTTTAGCAAAGTTGAGATTTCGTGGGAACCAGTCACTCCAAACGACGAAAAGAAACTCCTCTTCAAAGATGTCCACATTGCTAGGGATGATTGTGCGATTGGTTACAAATTCCTGAAAATAAATTTTAGAACTTACACCCCGGCGACAGAATAGAAAGTGCTCCTGAAAATTGAAACGAAAGTTATAACCCTGAAACTTTACAGGAAGATTCCTCAAACCTTCCTTTGTCTACCGTTCTCAAATGTTCTGGTTTTTGTCAAACCTGAACGCATTAGTAGCGTTTTGAACAAATTTACTTTGCTTCCCATGCAAGAATGAAAATAGTGTGTAAAATAAGAAAAATTAGAACTTGGAGGCTGGAGAAATTAGAAAATTCAATCAACCGGATTAGCCGAGCATTGAAACAAAACTAGTTGTCATCAGGGAGCAAGAGACACTAGACCAGAGCAGACAGATTAGTGGTTGTTCTTGCCTGTGGATTATTCACAAATTCTGCCCAAGTTGGCTGTCGGTACACAAAACTAGACGAGATATATGGCTGGAGGAAAACGTTGAATGTGATAATACGCCACGTGTTTTTCGAAAACACTGCCAAAAAGAACAATCTAAGAGAATTTGTTGTTAGCAATCTAAACTGCAAACGTTGAATTCGAATGCTGTTCCAATTTGTTTTCCAAACTGGATAACCCGCATTCCTGTGAGCATACGTTCAACAAATCACAATGAATTTTTTTTGGTGACTGCAGGTAAACAAAACTAGATTTTTTTCAAGCTGTAGATGAAGATGTTTTGAAAAAACAAAACGTCAAATGAAAATACACTTTATCTCGAGGATTAATTTAAGACAATTGAAAAAAATGAAATAAATCTATAAAACAAACACTATTAGCATTAGATTAGATGAACTTAGAGGATTGGCGTTCGATTTTTGGTTTGGAAGGTCCTCCTTTCACGACGAAATCAATGATCTGATCTTCGAGGTCCGTCATCACTTCGCGGTCGTAGCTCCACTCGGCTTCTGTTTCCTGGAAAAACAATCGTAGTGATCAGTTTTCCAATCAATTTCTATAACCCGTTAACTGTCCCACTCGCATTATTTTCTGAACAGTTGGCTCTAGATTTTACTCTAGCGTCCCAGGGCTGATATGTAAATGTTAAGAGAAAACAAAAGATTTAGAGGAAAATCACAATTCATTGGACAATTATCCACCAAAATGGGCAGACAACTGCACAATTGTTTTGTGTTTTGCACGCTTTCTTTTTTTTAACAACTTGGTTTTTTTGTTTCTGAACAGTTTCGTTCGGCTTTCTTCTCACTTTTCTGTTCAAGATGGTCTGATAACTCTGGAGACTCAACTCACTGCGGTCTTTTCCTTAAAACGCATCACATTCTCCACATTTTCGTACAAAGCAATCAATCCGGAGATGACATCAGCGATTTGAGGGTGCGAAGATCTCTACAAATTTTGAGTAGTCCCATTGTAACCTCCATGTTTTCACTAACCTCGTGCGTGTTGACGATCTTCATAAGTGCCTTCAAATTGTGACGATAGTCGTCACGATCCTTGCTGCTGAGGAGCATGGTTCCCGAGTTGGGTCTTCGGTGCCCGCGACCCTCGCCTGCCTGCGTCTCTGCGGCGCCACGCGCTCTCTCGCCTACGACACTCCGCCGCTCTCTCTTTAGTGTCGCGCGCCAAAGCGTCGCGACTGGTGTTTTGAATGAGATTTGTAGAGTTTTGAGTTGTTTGAGTTGGCTGCGGTCACAGTTTGTTGGGAGTGAATACTCCTTGTGTTTTGTCCTTTTTTGATTGTAAATTTATGTGTATTGTACAGTTATCTGCCACGTTGGGTAGATAATTGGCCAATAAATCGTGAATTCTCTCCGAATCTCTTGTTTTCTCTTTTAATTTATCAGCCCTGGGACTCTAGGTGAAAATCTAGAGCCAACTTGGGGGCCGAACCGGTTTTTTCGTATTTTCTCTCGTTTTTCCGCAGTAAACTCACCAAAGTAGGTCCGATCGCCGCTGCGAAAGGGCTGAGACAGTGAGTTGAGGGAAAATCGAGAAAAATCGGAATTCTTATCGATTTTCGTGCCGATTACCGATTATTGCTCTTACTTTCCGATTTTCCTAGAGGAATCTCGCTAAAGTCCGGCAATTCGGTGAGTTTTATCGATTTTCATAGAGGAATATCGTTAAAATCCGGTACGAGCGGATTTTATTGATTTTTTCTTGCTGGACAGCAAGTTGAATCGATAAATAGTGGAGTTTTGTCTGTTTTCCTAGAGGAATTCCGATAAATCTCGTAATTCGCAGGATTTTTCGACTTTTCGAGTGTCATTATCGATTTTTCGCCGGTGATCACGCTTGCGCTCTGGTTGAATAACTGAAGCAAGTGCGGTGACAGGTTGATAGTGATATTTCGGTGATTATTGAAGAATTTCGTGCCGTTCGCCGAAAAATCGATAATTTGCAACAAGAATATGGAGAAATGAGCGACACAGTGAAGATTATCAATCGGAATGAAGAAGAGGTGGTTCGGGCGAGTGGATCTCATAGCGGGAGCAGTCTAGTGAAGAAGGACGTGCTGAACGGGGAGAACAGGTCGACGAACACCGTGAGTGTGAAGAGTGGAAGTGGTGTGAAGCAGAAGCGAAGGCTACTGGCACAATTCCACAAGCTGATTGCTGAGGAAGCAGAAGGTCTGCAAGGAGACTTGCGGATGAAGTTGAACGCATACTCAAGGTTCAATGCGAACCAGAAGGACGCGATTGTAATGCCGGTCGACACATTTCAGAGGAAATTGATGGAGAAATGGCAGGAGATGGACATGATGAAATGGTGGGACGAGGTGCTATGCGTGCTGGAAGGACTCGGCATTGAATCCGGAAGAGATTTGGCAGAGTGGCTGAACGATGTGGGAAAGAAAACGAGGATCATGTATGAAGAGAACCTCGAAATCACGGAGTTGAAGGCGAAATGCAAAGCGTTGCAGGTTGAGCTGGAAACCAGTAAGAAAGTAGCCGAGAAAACTGCCGAGCAGATCTCTGAGGTGCAGAAGGAAGCAGACAGTTTGCGGCGCACAGTCGAACAGTTGCAGGAAGAACTGAAAGAGGAAAGAGCGTCAGTTGAACATGTTCGAGGCACGAAGTATGAGCGAGCAAGTGTGATAGAGGACGAGGATGACAGAGCAACGGTGGTTAGCTCCGAGGCTGATTGGCTGAGAAACGGACCGCTGTTTGATTCGATCAAGAAGGATAGGAAAGGTGCCGCGAAGGATGAAGAGAATCTGGAGCGACGGAAGGAACGGGAGCGTGCGAAAAACACGGAACGCCGGGAAAGGAAAACTAGCGAACGTGTCAAGACGAGCAGAACAGATGATGGGACAGGGTCGCCGGTACATGCAGCAATGAGTAGCTTGGCAGAAGTGATGCGGGCGAACGCGTTGCCCGAGCCGAAGGTGTTCGATGGGTTCGGGAGTCTGAAGGACTTCAGGAACACATTCATGAACAAGTTCGGGGCGATGGTCAACAAGGATGCAGACCTTGGCGCTATCCTCGAGCAGAAATTCTTGGAAGGAATGGCAAAAACGATCTTCAAATCGTTGCCAGGACTTCGCTCGAAGAGTATCAACGAGTTGTTCGATGACTTGAAGAAGAAATTGGATAAGCGTCTGGGAGACAAACAGCTTCACGCGCTGCAGGAGTACGACGGATTGGCGAAGAATGCCAAGCAGTCAATGTGGGAGTACTGCGTGCAGATCGAGAAGTTGTCTAGACAGGCGTATCCACAGGCAAGTGAACGTGATTTGGTGGCGCACAGAGTTGTGAAGCTGACGAACGCAGTGAGGGAGAACGAGAACCTTATGAATCTGTTGATGATGAGGAGAAGGGACGTTCCAGAAGAAGATCGTTATGATGAGTTGAAGGACATGGTTCTGCAACACGAGCATAACATGAAGGATGTCGACAGCCGAAGAAGAAACTTCAGAGCACACAACAGCAAGAAGGAGCAGGAGCAGTCAGAGAATCGAGGCGATCAAGGTGAATACCAAGAAAGTCGCGAGTATTCGGATGACGTGAGGAATACGGTGTCGAAAGACAAGTCGGACGTGAAGTGTTTCAATTGTGGCAGAATGGGACACATGAGCTTCGAGTGTCCGACGAAAAGCATCAACAGGATGTCAACGGAGGAGAGATCGGGAAGAGGAGACAGCACTGAGTGGTGTGAAATCCTCGGACAGAGAAGACTGTTCACAATTGACAGTGGAGCAGCAGTTTCGGCGTTGACCACGAAAGCGTGGAAGAGACTAAGAAAGGGTTGTGCTAGCTGGGAAAAGCAGTGTGTGACGTCGGGTGCTCCGAAATTCGACGTGAGAGATGCGCAGATGAGAGTGATTCCTGTGAAAGGACAAGTGCGAACAGCGGTGCATGTGAAGGGTAGAACAGCTTTTGTGACGTTCCAGATCCTGGAAAACGAGCAGGAACTGTTCCTGATCGGAACCGACGCGTTTAGAAGTCTGGGTGTGGAGCTGAGGTGGTTCACAAGGAAACCAGAGGTGGAAAAGACTGCAGGGAGAGACAGAGTGTTTCAGAACGGCAGGAAGCAGACGGTGGTGCAGAAAGTGTCTCTAATGGTGAAGACCAAATCGGAGAAGAAGTATGTAGAAAACCGAGAAGCAGTTGGCAAGCAGATGCAGACGGTTGAGCAGAAGGAGCATCCAGTGGTAAATACCCAGAAAGAGCAAAAGTACGCAGGACGACGGAAACTGAAGTATGAGTTGAACGACTTGAATAAGGACGTTCGTGAAAAAGCTGGAACCGAGTGTAAGCCAAAGAGGGTGAACATGAAGCCGGGAATGGTGATCGTGATGCCCCGAATGGGAATTCAGGCAGCAGCGATTTACGAAGTTCGGCGAGCAGTCTTGCCGATCTTCCACCAGAAATACGATGACGCAGAAGTGACGAAGGTCGTGGTGGTCGTGAACATCACAGAAGACCGGAAGTACAACGAAGCGGCTAGATCGATGATCTACGAGTTCTTGGAGCACAAGAAAGAAGTAGTGATAGTACCAGGAATCATGGAATGCAACTTGCATGAAGTGCAGAAGATCTACGAGGACTGGAGGGAGACATTCCCAAAAGTTACGATCGTGTGCCCATGGAAAAGCAGTGGTGAACAGAGGTTCCCATTGATCTTGAACAGCAGAATGAAGTCCAACGAGGAGTTGGCAAACTACTTGGTCGACGCCTTGGAGAAGGATGAGATCAACATCAGGAGAGTGTGCGGTGTCTCGACGGATGGAAACACAGCAGCGTCCGAGAAGCGAGCCCGTTTCAGGGTGAATATGACCTAATTGTTGTTTAGTGTTCATGTTTATTTTTACTTTTTAGTTTTGTTGTTTGAGTATAGTAGGTTAGTATACGTGGTGGTTGTGTTCGTGTTGGTGTGGTGAGTCGTGGCTGAGACGTCATGGCCGGGACGACCATCTTGGAGGAGGGGGGGAAGTTGGGTCTTCGGTGCCCGCGACCCTCGCCTGCCTGCGTCTCTGCGGCGCCACGCGCTCTCTCGCCTACGACACTCCGCCGCTCTCTCTTTAGTGTCGCGCGCCAAAGCGTCGCGACTGGTGTTTTGAATGAGATTTGTAGAGTTTTGAGTTGTTTGAGTTGGCTGCGGTCACAGTTTGTTGGGAGTGAATACTCCTTGTGTTTTGTCCTTTTTTGATTGTAAATTTATGTGTATTGTACAGTTATCTGCCACGTTGGGTAGATAATTGGCCAATAAATCGTGAATTCTCTCCGAATCTCTTGTTTTCTCTTTTAATTTATCAGCCCTGGGACTCTAGGTGAAAATCTAGAGCCAACTCCCGTCATTTTTCTAAATAGAGTTGATTGAGAAATGTTGATTGGTGCGGTGTTACGAAGAAAATCAGATAAAAACTGTTACAAAGTGAATCGCAAAATCTTTCGGAAAAACAAATCGATAATGAGATGAGAGTGGGAGAGAGAACGGAAACTGAATGAATATCTTGAAAATCAAAGCAAATTTTTATGATAACAAATAAGGAAACAAAGAAGCGTGTTTTTTTGATATCCACGCTAGTTACACATTTTTGGTCCGCAAGTCACTGGACTGACGCGCAAGGTTACGGTAAACACACACCGAATGGTCTTGCGGACCGGAAACGTTCAGGTTTCCCAGTAACAACTGGTAAGAGCTGATTACCTGGAAGAGGTTTTCTCTAGGAAAAAACTGCGCCGCGGAATATTGGTGAATAGGAACTCGAAATAGATTGAAGAAAATATTTGTACAGCACTTGTAAAATTCAGGATACCTCTTGAATAGCTTGTGTGACGAATGAAGACAAGTTACAAAATCAAAAGGCGTCCTTAGAATCTTTTGTGGAAAACCAATCAATTTGAAGACAGGGACACCGAACCTGATGATGAAATGCCAAACAGAATAAACTTCGTTTTCCAGCAGTTTAGTCACAAATAAAGTGCGAAAGTCATTACATTAAATAAATGGTTCAATAAAACAGGTGGAGAACATGAAAAGGCGGGAGAGGGGGGGGGGTCAATAATAAAAACTGATGAAGGTGCCATCCGGATCATCGTTGTTCAGTGCTTCTTGCCTACTCTCACAATTCAATGTCGTTGCTGCATCGGATCCATGCATGAGCCAAACAATGCTAAAATAAAAATGAAAATTGCAAAAATGATATGAAAGACTTACAGTTGAGTCATTTTGAACAGTTCCAGGTTCAGGTTGTTGACCTGGCGCGTGAAGTGATTCCATACCCAGAGAAGGATTCCACATCCTCTTTCACTTTGATGAATCCGTTGGTGTCCACTGAGAACTTTCTCGACCAGTACCCTTCTTGCTCACTCCTTCTCGACCAGTACCCTTCTTGCTCACTTTTTCTTGACCAGTACCCTTCTTGCTCACTCCTTCTCGACCAGTACCTTTCTTGCTCACTCTTTAGATTTGAGATTGTGCTTGCACTCCCACTCCGCCATTGTTTCCAGTAAGAATGATTAGTTGTTCCTTTAAATTCAATGATTTGTGCACAGTTCTCATCAGAATCTTGCAAAGAGCAGACTAGAGAGCAACTATTCGAATATGTAGAATTCATTGACTAGCGAGGTCGTTTTCAAATCATCTTGACAAAAGCAACTCACCAAAATACGTTCTTCATTTTGTCTTCAACAGCATCGCTCCTCCAACGGAGTTTGAAAACTGCTAACCAACGCTTGCATTGACAAACTGTAAAGTAAAAGAGATGAAAAAGTGGATAAAGAAATATTTCACTCACTTGGCTTTTGTGCACATGAATGTCTAGCTGAAGACCACAACGATGTGTAAAAATGGCGATTCGCGTTACTCATATATCAATGCAAGTCATAGATTTTTGGTCCGCAAGTCACTGAAATGACGCGCAAGACTACGGTTGACACACACCAAATGGTCTTGCGGAACTTGAGTGGAATATCTGGCCAATTCGCTACCGGCCAGATAGATTCTCACAAAAAAATGTTGGCCGGAGTTCTTTTTGTGCATTTGACAATTTTCATCTCTTCAAAGCTTTCAGAAAAAATCAGAAAAACATTTCAGAAAAACAAACGGGAAATACCCTTTCCATTTACTCTTTACACTTCTATAACGTTTGATTTTCAACTATGTCTATTGGCGAGAAATTGTCCTTGAATAGGCTATCTGCAAACAATTCCTCTCATTACCAGGGAACAATTGTTCACCCCGCTGACAATCTGGAAGATGTTGTCTACGACGCTGTTTTTCTAAAAGTGTTCTTCAAAACCCTAGCACTCTGGGAAAAGTTCTAGCGAGAGATACTATACGAGATGAAATGGATTGGTGGTTGCTCCTGCTTGAGGACTAATTTAACAAAGAAGTGGTTTTGAAACTCATCTAGAAGACAAGCTTCAATGATCTGTTCGATGTTATAGGACTCGATGCGGAACGAGGGGAGGTAAGAAGGAGAACTAGGCGCAAAAGAAACAAGGAAAGAAAGCGTTCGAACATCTTGAAAACCGAAACGAAGTTCAATGAAGACAAGTAACGAGATCAAGAAGCTTGAAAGAAGTTTGATTCGGAAATGGAGCCATAGACATTCTATGCCACAAAATCAGTGATGACAGCGGAAAGACTGAGAGGAACCCTTGCTCCAAACGGTTGGAAACCAATCTGATAGATGAAGATGAAAAAAATCAAACGAGAAGGATCCTTATTGATATGTTTGATACCCGCGCATAGCCAAAGTTTAGAAATCAGAAACTGTCAGTCAATAATAAACCGAGACTTTATTGACAAAAATTGGAAAAATTCAAACAAATTCAGACATATTTACAAAAACTTTGCGCATTCTTTCTCGAGTCGCGCTTTGCAATCTCCGTTTTCCAAGACATACTTGATGATAGCATCCTCGAGGTCTGTGATGATCGTCAGCAATCCACCCGGCTTCGGATTCCTGGAGAAACAATCGTAGTGATTAGTTTTCTAATCGATTTCTATGATCTTTTTGCACAGGCGCTTAGCTAATGTTCTTTTTATGCTTGGTTCTTTTTCTATTTGGACTTTCTGAATTCTCATTTTCTCAAAACTTTTTTGTTAGGCTCTCTTATTACTTTTTTGTTAAAGATAGTCAGATAACTCTGGGGACGTAGCTCACTGGGGTTTTTTTCTCGTACTTGAGCACGTTCGCAATGTTATCGTACAGTGCCATCAACGCAGGAATCGATCCAGCAATTTGCTGATGGCTGGCTCTCTGTAAAATTTAAAGAGTCTCATTGTAACTTGCATGTTTTCACAGAACCTCGTTGTTGTTGATGTGTTTCATAAGGTTTTTCAATTTGTGGCGATAGTTTTCAAGTTCCTTGCTGCTGATGAGCTGGTTTCCGGCCATTTCTGTAAATAGAGTTTATTGCAAAACGTTGATTGGTGCGGCGTTACGAAGAAAAAAAAAGCAATTACAGAGTCAATCGCAAAACCCTTTGGAAAAATAAATCGATAACAAAGTCAGAGGAGGAGGGAAAACGGAAACTGTTTGAATATCTTGAAAATCGGAGCGAAATTTGATGAAAACGAAATAAAAAAAGCGTGTTACAAAGTGGTTTGATAACATGAAATCAGCAGAATCTTTTATTCTTGCTCACTGGAATGGTTGTGAAAATGAACACCAATTGGCATTCCCACTTCTTTTGATACCCACGCTAGTTGTAGATTTTTGGTCCGCAAGTCACTGAACTGACGCACAAAATTATATGTAGCTAGAGTACTTGGAACTTTGCATCGTCGACAGTAACATCACCGCAAAACTCAAGCTCCGAACCATGCTCGTCGAACACTTGTCTTTGCAAGATTTGGCGAACCCGCTCAACGAACCATTGCTTTACGACACATACCAGTTGATGAAATTGGACCAGAAAGCTTGCGAGAGAACGGCCTTTGATGATCCGATAAGGCACGTCAAGAACTACCTCAACCTTGTTTTCAGTCTTCCGCCGTAGCCGTGAATTGTTGAGTTGGGAGAACGAAACGTTCTTCCTGTACTCCCTTTTTGCATTTTTCTCATTATCTGTCTTTTATTCTTTTCCGCTGTCACTTTTAGATTTGTTCCCTTGTTCACATTTTATTGGCTGTCAAACAGCTCAAACACATTTTCTTCTGTTAGCATTTTCTTTCTCTTGCTCCCACTAGTTTTTCTGTCAGTTTCCAGGCTATTCATACCGACTGGGAACTGTTCACCCTTTTTCTATCTGGCCGATTCGCTACCGGCCAGATAGATTCTTGTACTCCCTTCATCTTCGCATTTTTCAAAATATCTGTCCCTCATTTTTTGCCGCTGTCATTTCATGTTTCCACCACTTCAACCCATTTATTTTCTAGTTACTCAACTACCACATTCTTTCAACTTTTATATGCATGTGTTTTCTACTTGTTACCGTTTACTTTCCTGAAAGTTCCTAGGCCATTGATACAACCTAGGAACTTTTCACCTTCGTATTCCTAACTGGCAGATTCGCTACCGGCCAGTTAGATATTCACAATAAATATCTAACCAGGATTCTTGTGTTTTTTGTGCATCTTACAACTTTTCTTCCTCTTCCTCTAACGATTTTTAGGAAAAACAAACGGAGAGCCATTTCTATTCACTCTTCACACTTACATTCAATTTAGTATCGAACCATGTCACTTAGCGAGACGCTATCGCAATTTCAGTTTTCATGAAGATTTCTCTCAGACTTGGCACTCTTGAAAACTTTCAGTAGAACACTGACATTCCGGCAAGAGTTGCCCTCGACCATGACATTCTGGAAAGATTTTCCCTTAACCGTTGCATTCCGATAAGTCTTTTTCAGAACCATGGCATCCTGAAAACTGTTCAGCACAGCTTTGACATTTTCGAAAAATGTATCTGGAACTTTTGTATGAATGAAAATACGAATGCGTTATACGCTGGAATTCTAAAAAAAAACACAAAAAAAAGGCGTAACACAGAAAAGACCTAAACATTCAACGCACTTCTACTCACCGGGACCAATGAACAAGGGATTGGTACGGTTCCTAGGCCACTAAGGAGAAGGTTCCAGTTATAAAGTAAGCAACAGAGCAGAGAGAGAACACTGGAAGCTAGGCGGCAAGGAACTAATATTTCAAACACTTAGAGGACACTACTTAACTACTTAAACGGACAAACAGCAAAATAGACACCCGGGAAGTAAGAAAACCCAATAAAAAACGCAGTGAAATTGGAGGTGAAACTGGGAAGAGAGAGAAGACGTGCAAGAAGATGTTTCTAGAATTGTATACAGATTATCTAATGGGAAAATTGACAATCAGTACAAAAGATTGCAAATCTCCAAGAGTTACTTCAGTGTTTCTGGCTCACTCTGTACCTTTCCTTTTGGGAATCCACCTGTCTTATTAAAGTTGATGTTATATTGAATTTGTGAGATATTTCACTGACAGTCGTAAGATCCAGTGAGAGCAATCCAGTGAAAGCTGTTCAACTCAATTTCTTAAACTAAATCCGAAATTCAAGACCTACACAAGTGTCAACAAGATGAGAACGTCGTGACAACTACTCGAAATGCATCTAAACGTAATATCTCACTTTTTTGTTTACGATAACTGGACTGTGACCTTTTTGGGATTTCCCGCCAGGATGATAACGAATGTCTGCTTTTCATTAATAAACAACCGTTTTACAGGGCGACTCAAATTGATTATTCAATTGAACAAATGATAATGTTGAACAAATGATAACTAATGACCTTTCTGCATTCAAAAGTATTCCAAAAAATATCAACATTTCTAATCTGACACTCTCGAATAACCATTAAAAATATGCTTTTTTTATTTGTAGTGTCTATGAGGTGCTACAGAGTCCGCAAAGTAACTGATTATCAGCCAAATTCCTAATTTTTTAAAAATCTTTATCAACATATCACACCCAGTTTTTCTCTAGTCTCATTCTCATTTGGTCCCTTCCGTCATTGTCCCACACTTCTCATTGTCAGATCTCTCCTTCATCGATTTCTGTGTTCGAGTCCTCTGTTACCATGGGATCAAAAGGAAGTAGACAGCACACCGCAATTGTAAGATATTCCAGATGGCACCCTCGCGTCAAGGTCCCTCCCCCCGCCTCCCCGAGACGCGTCGACGAGCAACATAGCCCCACCCTAACCATCCAGATCTAGAACGATTCAGTCAGTATTCTCATCTCCTCCGAGATTCGGAATGTCTTCCTCCAACCATTTCATGGTCCCTTCATTGTCCACTGATCCCATGTACCAGCAGATGAACCAACCATACACTCGAGTCCAGTTTCAAGAACAACCTGTCTCCCAAAACACTTCCGTAAGTTCCACTCTCTGGAATACTCTAAAAAACATTTTTTCAGAATCGTTCGATGGCTCCAGATGCCACTCAGTTCAATGCCCCAATTGCCCCAGAAGCTTGTCACACCTACAATCATCATCATCCCCCAGTAGCCCCGCAAGACCCGTTCCATGCTCAGAATCACCAAAAACATCAATGGAACCAGGAGAATAGGTCACAACAATTTGATAATGTCCACGGAAGCTCCCAGTCTCAAAATCTCCATTGGAACCAGGAAAACTGGCACCATCATAACTACATGCACATGAACCATCAGAATCATCAGTCGTCTTCCAGCCATTTCCACTATCAGAGAAACATGGTTCTTCGCCTCCAGGATCATCAATTCCCACAAAATCCACACGGACCCCAAAAGAATCAGGAGATCCCAGACAAATACATGAACCATCAAATGTTTCATCAACCTGCCCCAGATGCTGCCCGAAATTTTTTCAACCCGGACTTTATGAACACCAACGACCAATTCACGAACCCACAGACGTCCCAGCAATTTTCTCACGGTGCTCCAAAAGATCAGCCTGGACCATCATCGTTCCAACAAATCCCTGACAACTTCATGAATCATCAAATGCATATCTTCAAGGACCCGCGACGAATTTTCAGTTTGGTCAAGTGGATCAGAAGAACATGGCACTGAATCAGTTCATGAATCAGATGCCTCCGCACCTTGCATGCGGAACTCATGGAACTCTTAACTACGTTGCACTTCCACCACAAAACTACGGATTTCCAGCACCGGGTCAAAGTATGTTACCTCCGATCGGACACCCTAATAACCCTAATTCCCTTTCAGATCCCATTGCTTTCTTTCTTCGCAATGCCGCCACTTGGAAGTTTTTGAGCACTTTCCCAAACGAAATGATGGTGACTAATGACGGACGGGCTATCTTCCCCCGTTTTGAAATAGGGATCATGAATTTGATCCCGAAGGCTAATTACAACGTCGGAATCAAACTAAAACTGGTCAACCCCCAAAAATACACTTACAACGCCAATGAAAAGAAATGGAGGGAGGTGGATCGCCGCAAGTCCGAAGAGCTGGTGGAACAAGAAACCAACGAAGTGTACTCGGAAGAGCAATCAGGACAAGACATTATGGATAATGGGCTGAAAATGAAGTTGGTCAACATTTATACGATTGGAAATGAAAAGAAAAAGAAAAGTGCCATAAGCGGACCAATGACTGAGGAGAGAACCAGAATGTTGGAGCACAAGAAGAAAATTAGAACACAGAAGATGGTAAGTACATAACTGCTTTGTTTCAACATTCTCTATTTTTCTTATCATTCATTTTTTTCAGATCCGTGTTTTTTCTCAGCAGAAATATGTTCCCATCTTCACACTCTACCAGCAGATGGATTTCGGAAATCCGCAGCCAATTCTCACGACACAGTTCCTCGACACTGAATTTATCACTACTACTGGCTACAGGGTAAGACTATAAGTCGACCAATAATTATTTAAATTTTATTCTTTCAGAACGAGACTTTGAAGAAGTGGAAAAGAGATAACAACGAATTCGTGCGCGGGGACCTCAGAAATTTAGACATTTGAATCTTTGAACTTTTGTAAACTTGAAATGATTTATTTGTTGATTTTTCGCTGGCTTCCTAACTTTTATCCGATTTATGATTGTGAAAAGTTTGTGTCTTTTGAATAAATTCTGCTACAGTGTGTAAAAGGTTATTACGACACCCCCCTAGAAGTGAGTTCTGGGTCTTCCGGTAGGTGATAGAAAAAATCTGTGAATGCAGTTATTCTTGGCTTGGTCTCAAACCTACACACCACAATTTTCATACCAATCGGTGCTCCGTGGGCTCCAGGAGCCAACATGGGTGCTCCCAAAGTTGGAAATAATTATTACGACACCCCCATTTTTCGAAAAAAATCGAAAATTTTTTGACTTTTTTTTTGGTTCAAAGTTGCTCAAAGATAAGTTTTTGTGTTCCTTATTTGAATTTCACGACAGAATTCCTGCTGCGAATTCTGGAAAAATTCATAAAGTTCGAAAAACTGCCCAAAATTAATGGTTTTCACCGACTTTTGGGAACTTTTCAATATTTTTTGAGAAATAAAAATTTCTAGAAGCTCTATTGAGTGAAGCATGCATTTTTACATATCTTCAAACATATTCCGACTATGGCCCTGTTCTCAATAATTCTTAATCCGTCCCCACAGTCACTTGTTTCTCTCATTGCTGAAAATTGCTAAAATCGAAAATTTGATTTTTTTTTTCCGAATGGATCTAGACAGCGAAAAATAAGTTTTTCGACTCAAGTTATGCCAAAAAATATGATTTTTCAGCAGCTCCCGAATAGTTTTGCTCCATTTTCCCAGCCAATCCCATTAAAAATCCAACACAAGCCAACAATTGGCGGAACAAGTGACTGTGGGGACGGATTAGGAATTATTGAGAACAGGGCCATAGTCGGAATATGTTTGAAGATATGTAAAAATGCATGCTTCACTCAGTAGAGCTTCTAGAAATTTTTATTTCTCAAAAAATATTGAAAAGTTCCCAAAAGTCGGTGAAAACCATTAATTTTGGGCAGTTTTTCGAACTTTATGAATTTTTCCAGAATTCGCAGCAGGAATTCTGTCGTGAAATTCAAATAAGGAACACAAAAACTTATCTTTGAGCAACTTTGAACCAAAAAAAAGTCAAAAAATTTTCGATTTTTTTTCGAAAAATGGGGGTGTCGTAATAATTATTTCTAAATTTGGGAGCACCCATGTTGGCTCCTGGAGCCCACGGAGCACCGATTGGTATGAAAATTGTGGTGTGTAGGTTTGAGACCAAGCCAAGATTAACTGCATTCACAGATTTTTTCTATCACCTACCGGAAGACCCAGAACTCACTTCTAGGGGGGTGTCGTAATAACCTTTTACACACTGTACGTCTCCAGTTTCTGTCAGACTGGTCTTGATGGTCGAATTGGAGTACAGTACTCAAGTGCTGATCAATGATTAGAGTCAGATCAATGAAGACCCCGCTGAAAAATTATCATTATGTTGCCAACCAATAAGCCGTTGAAACAAAAAAACGCAGAGTCAAAATCAATAATTTATTTATCCAATCACAAATCAATCAAACACACAATCAAAAATCCAATAAAAACACAATAAAAATGTCAACTTCCAACAAAAATCATGATTCTGAATGTGTCCCGAGCTCTCCTTCTCGATGTGACAGATTTCTGGTCCATCAACCAACAAGAACTTGATAAAGAAGCTCTCCACTTCCTCGAAGTAAGTTTTATCGGACTACCAGGTGGCGACCGACTTCTGTAAAAATTTTTTTCACATTTCATTGTAATTTCTAGAAAAACGACTGACCGACGTCTTCACAGCAGCTCGCATCGACATAACAGTCTCGTTGAAGTCCAGAAGTCGCTTGATGGTGCTCGCGACTTCCTCGTGACCGGAACGCTGCAAGTTTGAAAGTTTCTAGTTGAAATCACGTTTCCACTGACCGGATGTCTGTCAACGAATTCCTTCAGAGATGATCTGCACAGTCTTTTCACTGTGTCCGCAGATCCCTGACGATCCTACCACCACATTCATCGCATCTTCATTGTTCATTTGATGATTCAAGCTGAACTTTCCACCTCGACGACTGGTCAGATCCTCCGATCTTACCACCTCGTCCAGTGATCTGCACAGTCTTTTTACTG
>LR539389.1:32604-80532 GCA_900536315.3 Caenorhabditis becei
GTGTTCGCAGATCCCTGACGATCCTACCACCACATTCATCGGATCTTCAATGTTCATTTGATGATTCAAGCTGAACTTTCCACCTCGACGACTGGTCAGATCCTCCGATCTTACCACGTCGTCCAGTGATCTGCACAGTCTTTTCACTGTGTCCGCAGATCCCTGACGATCCTACCATCACATTCATTGGATCTTCATCGTTCATTTGATGATTCAAGCTGAACTTTCCACCTCGACGACTGGTCAGATCCTCCGATCTTACCACCTCGTCTAGTGATCGGCACAGTCTTTTCACTGTGTCCGCAGATCCCTGACGATCCTACCACCACATTCATCGGATTTTCAATGTTCATTTGATGATTCAAGCTGAACTTTCCACCTCGACGACTGATCCGATCTCCGATCTTTCCACCTCCTACTTCCGTCACAAATGGATCCTGAATTTTTTTCATTATTTTTCCCTTATTCCCCATATTTTTCTGATTCCAACCATATATATACATCTATATTTTTAAGACAACCCATTTTCCACATTTAAAGGCGCATGCCATTTTTCAACTGTTGGGTCCCGGCACGATCCCAAAACTACGGTAGTTTGAGTTCCCCGGGCCTAAATAAGTCAGAAGTCCTCATTCTTTTCATTTTCTAACTTTGCTCTGCCTCCACCTTTTTGCACACTTAAAAATGCGCGCGCATACTATTTTTCACGCTGAACACGCTGGTAATAACCGTTTCACCATATCTTTAAAGTTTCGAGCTGAAATTCCACTTTTTCGAAAAAAAATCCCAAAAAGGCCTAAAAATTTCAATATTTTCGTTTTCAACGGTTGAAAGTTCCTGAAAGTTACCAGATTTATGTTTTCATAGGCTGCGATTATTTTAGAATTGGTCCTAGACCCGTAGGAGGCCTCTCCGCAAAAATTCAAATCGGTTTATGACAAAATTTTCAAAAAATCTTAAAAAAATTCAATTTTTTCAATTTTTTCCAAATTTTAGTGAATAAAATGAACTTTCCGGTTGATAAATCCAGACGCGCGGATAAATAACTCTCGTTTTTTCATTATTTCACATAACACTAAAAAGCACATGGGAAAATGATCGAAGGAAGTCCATCACAATCCGAAAAAAGTCTCTTCCGCGTTGGGAATCCGGTTAGTCCGGAGTGTTCTTCCATCTTCACGTCTTCGTCAGCTTCTTCGACTCTGCAATTGCTTCCTTCCTTTCGAAAGTCCCTCCAGTCTTCATCCGAAAATCGTCGAAATTTCCCTCCAAAATCAGCAATCTTCGGTGTTTTCCATCAAAAAATCACTAATTTTTGGTCTTTTCCTCCAAAAAAACTTGCATATTTTTGTGTCTTCTTCTCAATTTTCCGTCCAATTCTCTCAAAAACTGCATAATTCCTCCGAATAACTAACTTTTTCTTCAGTCACTCCGTACTCTACGTGTTCTCCGATCCGATGCCGCTTTCTCAGCCTTCTGTTCCTGTCGGTCCTGCTTCCACTGGTCGGAACGCTCGTACCGAGCTGGAGCTCTTCTGCAACACCCTCAACGGACGTATTCTGGAAGGAGGCTTCGCTGTCGGAAAAGTCCTCTCGGTGGGAACGTACGGATGTGTGTGCAACGGCCTATACATGGAAGAGGACACCAGAGTGGCCATTAAAGTGGCTCCCTACGGTGACATCTTTCTGAACCACGAAGTCCGCCTGCTGAAACTTGTGCTCAAATGTCGCTGGATTCCGACGCCGATTGGAACTTACGGAATTGACAAGACGCATCAGTTTCTTGGTAGGAATAGTTAGCTCGCGTTTCCTCAATGTTCCTCCTTTGTGTTTTCAGCACTATCGATGGAGGGACAGCCCATCTACAAGATCCAACAGTTCTGGGAGCCGGCCTCTCCCATGATTCCAGTCACTCTCAACGTGCTTCTCGAATGCGTTCGCGGGCTCGAGTACCTTCATGGGAAGGGCATCATTCACAGGGATGTTCACACTGGGAATGTTCTTCTCCCAGAGACGAAAGGGGTAAGTTTTCGATTTCTTCTCCTGTTTCCCATCGATCAATCTCTTCTTCAGAAGGGAAAGATCGTCCTGATTGACTTTGGTCTCAGCGCCATCAGAGAGGCCGATGGGTCGTTCACGTGCGTCAAGGACGTCTCGAAACTTTCCTTCGTCTTCCACACTCCGTGGGATGTCATGCATGGATCTTCTCACTGCGAACTCGACGACATCATCCAGCTGGTTTACATGGGGCTCCGTTTCCGTTCTTCTGAGGTCGTCGAAGGGAAGTCTCTCGATGAGTTCCATGCTTTCAAGAAGCAGCTGGTGAGTTTTGTAGGGAAACGTTCCTCAAGAATTGTTGGTTTCCAGAGTGACGATCCGAACGATGCGATCCCGTACGAAGACGACTTTCTGGTTCCGTTCGCGAAGGCTGTGTTCAAGCAGCAGCGTTATGGCAAGAACAAGCTGAGTGTCAAGCCGAATTACGGAGAGATCAAAGCGGCAATCAAGAATACTCTCGGATACGACGCCTCTCGTGGAATCTATTGATTTTTCTCTTTTCTTCCGCTCGTTCATCATCATGTATCCTATGTGTCTCGATTCTCTCTCTCTCTCTGAATAAAATTATTTTTATTCAAATTCAAATTGTTTTTATTTCAATTTGCCGATGATGTGGAGGATCTTCGGATCCGAAGCGGAGGTACTCCTTCAAGTACTGTGCCTCTGCGTGGCGAAGGAGATCAACAAATCAGTTTATGATTTGGCTAAACAGTACAAAAATTGATGTTGAACTTTCGAAATAGTTGTGAGATTCCTTTCAAAAAACGATATATCAGCTCTCGTGGAACTTTGTCCAAAAAACAAAAAAGCCATTGTTCTTTCTCTGTGTTTTGTGAACATTTTGAGATGCATCACCACTAATCTTTCCATCATTTTGAAACCGGCAGGAACTTGGCACTCACTTGGTAGCTATGCGATCAGATGGGAAACCAGGAATTGAACTCATTTTGGCGAAGAGCAGTTACAAACCGGGAAGTCTTCTGCAAAGGAACATGACGGAGAAGTATCAAGCGTATGCTGCCAAGATAATGACTGAACAACCGACTGTGTTGCATCTGAAACAGTCTTGCACAACCAAAAGAGTTCGCAAATTCAGAGGAGACGGAGACAAGGTTAGTTACACAATGAAATTTGGAATATATTCCATCACATTTCAGGAAAACATCTCCAGTCCGCCATCCAAGAAAGTTAAGTCCAAGAAGTCAGACACTCCGGAATTTGAACACGCCCAGGAGTTCTTCCAGAACTACATGATCCCTGTTCTGACAACGTTCCATGAAGAGAAGATGGCAGTGCCAAAGAAGGAATGAGTATTCAGCTGTGAACGAAAACAAAAACATTCTCCTGTGAAATGAACCTTGATAACTTTTAATGTGACCGAGTTCTGTTATTTTTTAAAAGTTTGTGAAACGGTGTGTTTGAATCATTTTTTGTCTGGAACTCTCATTCAGGTTTCCCAATGAACCTAGGCAATTAGTACATACATACTTTCTAGAGATTAGGGTCATTATCACGATGCATGTCTCTCCTTCACTAAAGTTGTGCCATCCGATCAATCAAAATGATAAACCAGTTTCCGAAGTTTCCCCTTGCGTTTTTCCCGCAACTAATTGACCGAATTTGTTAGAAGATGATGTGAAAGCTTGTCTTCTGGGAACTTTTGGCGAAGACGTCCGCTTCTCAGCAACCAATAAGCCAAATTTTATTTAATTCGCAGAAATTTGCAGAAAAGTCTTCCCGCACGGTACACGTCATCTTGATAAGGAATTGGTTCGACGCGACGCCTTCTGCTTTTGAATTCGTGGTATCTGAAGTTCACATATTCGGTTGGCGACGGCTTGGATTGATGACGGCTGCGGTCTGGGTTAGGGTCGGCTGCAGAGTGTCGGTCCAATTACCCGAGTTTGAAACAGCAGCGTCTGGTGGACGGGAAAAGCGCATACCAGTGACAGAAAAAAGTGCTTTCAGAAAAATGTCCTTCGTTGGCAATGAAACGCACTTTCACTTCCATTCGAGTCAATAGTGATAGCCAATGTTCAAAGTGAAGCTGGAGGAGCCGTGATTAGTTCCATCCGAATGCCCGTTCATAGTCTAACAGCATCATCAGAAAGAGGAGCTTATCAGTGATAGCTGATGCTCAAAGTAAAGCTACCCTCACTTGCCCAATCAGTTCAATTGCCATTACTCCTCTTGCCACGAATCTCGTTCGTTGCTAGGGAGGGCCATCCACTACCTGCCTGGCCATTGTAGCAGCTGCTCAGCCAACGGATCAACTGCCCTCTGCCAAATCAATAACTCCCTGTTCTCGCACACATGACCTAAGCCACACCAATTAGTGCCATACCCCATCTTGACCTAGACCGAGCTGTCTGCTTGCAATCCCATCTTTATCTGAACAGATCTACGCGAACCACGTACATCGATCCACTTTCCATCCCAAACCTCATTTGCCTTCGATTTCCTCCCAATGGATGACCGAGTTCTCCCTCTTCCTATCCTTTCCCACATGCCTCCGCATGTGAAGCAACAAATTGCGGAAAACCTGCCTCACCGCGCAAAGTGAGTTCATCCGTTCTAATTAATCGACAAGTTTTCCATACAGATTCCAACTTCGTCAATGCTCAAAACAGCTGCGGGACGCGGTGGACAACATGGTTACCCATTATGGCCAGATATATATAACTTTCTACCAAACCGAAGTTCAGATAGTTTCCCCTTTAGGCTCAGTATTCCACTACCAAGCACATGCCGAAGGTTACAAGATCAGAAGAAACGGTCGCAATGTCGACAATCGTGTTGTTAGAGAGATAGGCAGTTTTATCGATGGAGCCATCAGTTTCCTGGAATTGATATTCAAAAATTCTAGAAACTCAGTGAAGCATCTTGAAATCAGTTTCGATCGAAGTTTAATGTTGACTGAAAACTATGAACCATTGAAGACTAAATTCATGGAAAAGATGGGACAGTGGAGGTCCAGAACTCCATACTTGTTGTCAATTAGGTGCTTCGCACTTCAAATGAAACTGAACGACTCCGCTGTGCTGACTTTACTTCAGTACTGTCAGCCAGGAACTTTGCGTGTTATAGACCTGTTCAATCCTTCTAGAGACCTTAACCAACCAGCTGATGTTCTTCCACACGAAGTAGCCGAATACGACCAGTGGAAACAAGCAAAAAAGCTATCTGACTACGACCTCATGATTGATTTGCCCTACGAAAAATGGGCACATCTACAAGTCTCTGCGCCTATAATCCCATATCTCCCATTTCAAGACTTTATGTCTATTATCCAGGTAAGTCAAGGATACATCATTTGATTTCATGTTCAACTTTCAGAACTTCAAAGCCAAGACTGAATGGAGAAATGTGATGTTGGTATTTGTTGAACAAAACCCTGAAATCAACACTTACTTACAATCGCTACCCCAGTTCTATCGTGGATTGAACGTAGATCGCCGCATTGATATACCTGGATCGGAGTCTCGTGTGATCAAGGTTCAGCTCATGGACAACGGCTTCCGAATGATGAAAGTTCAGAAAATTTTTCATTCTAATTAACAATCGGCAATAATAGTTCTGACTCTGATGAATAACTAAGTTATGTGATTTGTTTACACTGCCTATTCTAATGTCTTTGTATTGTAACCAAAACCGTCTGCAGCCTCAGAGCTTTCAGAATATTCCAATAAATCTGTCTTATCGTTCTATAAGCGCAACTTTTTTCTGTTTTCTATCTCCTAGGAAACCGTAATCACTCTCACAATCTACTGTTTATTTAATGTTCTATGCATATCTGTAATAATTCAGAGAGATTTGAAAGTTTAGCCAGTTACCAACTACTTCTCCTATTCTCCAGTACACAATGCTTGGGCCCACTGCACAAACATCATTACCCGGACTGCAACCACTATAGCCTTCACTGTCTCCTTTGTCTCCAATTAAGGGTATCCCTCATCTGCCTCTGGTTCAACTTTTCGATCTGGTTGCCAAGACACTACCAGCAAATCGAAATGGAATTCGTGAAGAAGATGAGACTGCTGATGGATGGGACTCCGTATCAACTTCAGTAGAGATCTTGAAAAGATGAAGCCTGGAAATGGAGCTAAACAATCACACTGTCCTGACATTTCTCCAGTACTGTCAACCGGGAACATTGCAGCACATCCAGTTTTGTAATCATTTCGGCTCTGTTCGGGAAAAGAGGACCCTTCGGAAAAAAGAGGACCCAGGAGGACCCATAAAAAATTAAGAGGACCCACCAAAAAAGAGGACCCATTCCATGAAATAAAAAGGACCCAAAAAAAATAAAGAGGACCCAAAAAAAATAAAAGAGGACCCCCAAAAAATAAAAGGACCCAAAAAAATTAAAGAGACCCCCAAAAAATTAAGAGGACCAAAAAAAAAATAAAAAGGACCCCCAAAAAATTTAAAGGACCCAAATCCCAAATTTCTATTATTTCAGTGCAATAATAATGATTTTTTGGATTTGGGTCCTCTTAATTTTTTGTGGGTCCTTTTAATTTTTTTTGGGTCCTCTTAATTTTTTGGGGGTCTCTTTAATTTTTTTTGGGTCCTTTCATTTTTTTGGGGGTCCTCTTTTATTTTTTTGAGTCCTCTTTATTTTTTTTGGGTCCTTTCTATTTTTTGGGTCCTCTTTTTTGTTATTACGGGTCCTTTTAATTTTTTATGGGTCCTCCTGGGTCCTCTTTTTCTGGAAGGATCCTCTTTTCCCGAACAGAGCCACCATTTCTACGTGTCTCACAAACTCCCGGAAATCAGACTTTCCCATGTAGCCGAGTCTCAGCAAAAGGATCCGAGCAAAGAGTTTGGCTCAATTTCATTTTATTTTTTGACACTCCCTTATTCACATTTTTCACACCAGAGATTCATTCACTTACATTTAGATGTCGCAACATTTTTCCTCAAAGATCTTGATTCAGGTGAGTCAAACATATATAATTCGATTTTCATTTCAATTTTCAGAATTTCTAACGGATATCTGATTGGAAACAGCTGCTGCTGGAAATAGATTACGAGCGCGATTTGGAACTCGTGAATTGGAACAAGTCGTTGTCACTTTGCAGACCAGGAGCGGAAGAGCGTCAAATTGACATACCCGGATCGGACTCTCACAAGATGATAATAAAGTACGAGAAGAACAGGTTGACTTTGAGAAAAGTCGCTATGAAAGTTTCCGACCGCTCTGAATCCAAAATACTTCTTTTGTTTTGTTCTTATAACAGTTTTACCCCTTGTTTGTTGTCTCATCTATTCGAATTCTTTCATTGCCATTCATATTATTCTGACAGCTTCATGTGTCTTGTACTGTATTCTACCAGACCTTATTCTTATGATTTTCTTGTGCTGCTGAGACAAGACTATACTCTAATAATTTTCATTTTTTTTCTAACATCGCCTTCTTTCATATCGTCTCAATCTTTCCGTCTTTTCCGATGACCCTTGCCGACACACCTCTTCCTCTGATCTCATTCCGATCTTTCCACCTCGTCCAGTGGTTTTACCCGACTTTTCCACTTCTGCCGCTGATCCTGTTCAATCCCACGAACTCATTCATTCAATCTTTCCGTCTTTTCCGATGATCCCTGCCGACATTTCCACTTTATCAAACGATCGCCTCTGATCTTTCCACCTCCTACTTCCATTACCAATGGATCCTGAATTTTTTTCATTATTTTTCCCAGATTCCCCAGATTTTTCTGATTCCAATCATATATATATACATCTATACTTTTGAGAGACCCCATTTTCCACATTTCAAGGCGCATGCCATTTCTCAACTGATAGGTCCCGCCACGATTCTAGAAAGTTCTGAAGCTTCCAGATTTTCCAGAGCCAAAGCCAAAATAAGACAAAAGTCCTCATTCTTTTCATTTTCTATTTTTGCTCTGCCTCCACCTTTTTGTACCATTCAAAATACACGCGCATACAATTTTTTACGCTGAACACGCTGGTAATAACCGTTTTTTCGTATCTTCAAATTTTCGGGCTGAAATTCCACTTTTTCAAAAAAAAATCCCAGAAAGGCCTAAAAATTTCAATATTTTTATTTTCAACCGTTTAATGTTCCTGAAAGTTACCGGATTTATGTTTTCATAAGCTGCGATCATTTCAAAATTGGTTTTAGACCCGTTAGAGGTCTCTCCGCAAAAATTCAAATCGGTTTAAGCCAAAAACTTCCAAAAAATCGAAAATTCCACAAAATGTCAATTTTTCTCTTTGGAACTTCCGTAATTTGGTCAGCTTTGATTAAAAATCTATGTTCTTTGCTGTTGTCATCTGGACATTTTCAAAGTTTATTTTCCAGATGCCAATTTACACCCTCTCACCACTCGAACACGAGCGCTTCCAGCGCAAAATTAGATTCTGGGAGCAGATTCGCGATTCGAACTCTCCGGTAAGTTGCTCAATTGTCCACTTCAAATCAAATTAAAACAACATATATTTCAGCAAGTGCAGGGACCACGAGTTCGCGAAATGATTGGGAATCTCCTTCTCGCGCTCAGCATCCTCATCGAGTACGCCTTCAGGGAGCGCACTCCGGTGAGTTGTTTTTCCAAAACTTGCCCCATTCAACTGATGTATTTGCAGCAGCGCCGTCGGTACGTCTGCGACAAGCTGGTTGGATTGAGCCGTCAGGAGTACGAGCTCGGACAGCTCATCCTCGCCGCCGGTCAGGACGAGTAGTTCTCTCCTTCTGTTGTTTTTTGTGTGTTTTTAGCTTTTTTGATAAAGCGTTTGTGTTAAATCAAAAGTGTTTTCTTCTTCCATCAAATCAAAACTTCCTTTCAAACCTAAAATAAAAACAGAGAAAAAAAAACAAAAATAGAAAATCGGAATAAAATGAGAACAAAATTGAAATAGAATGAAAATGAAATGAAAATAAAATGAAATGAACAAAAACAAAATTGAAATAAAATGAAAATGAAATAAAAACAAAATGAAATTGGAATGGAATGAATTGAAATAAAATAAGATCTAAATAAATTGAAAATGAAATTTTAAAAAAATGATGACAATATGAAAATAAAATGAAAATAAAATAATGGTGAAATGAAAATATACACCAAGCTGATCGGATTGTCCCGATTTTTTCAAAGTTCAAATGGAAGGAGTCTAGTGGAAGATGTCGGAAAGTGATTCGGAAGGAAGTTTTTGTGGGAAGATCAGCGGCAATCAGTCGTCGAGGTGGAAGATCAGCTGGAATCATCAGATGAGGTGTAAACCGGGCTGTGATCCGGTCTAGTCTCTCACTGTATCCACAAATCCTTGACAATCCTACCACCACATTCATCGGGTCTTCATTGTTCATTTGAAGATTCAATCTGATCTTTCCACCTCGTCGACTGATCTGAACTTCCGATCTTTCCACCTCGTCCAGTGATCTGCACAGTCTTTTCACTGTGTCCGCAGATCCCTGACGATCCTACCACCACATTCATCGCTTCTTCAATGTTCATTTGATGATTCAAGCTGAACTTTCCACCTCGACGACCGATCAGAAACTCCGATCTTTCCACCTCCTACTTCTGTCACCAATGGATCCTGAATTTTTTTCATTATTTTTCCCGGATTCTCCAGATTTCTCTGATTCTAACCATATATATACATCAATACTTTTAAGAGAACCCATTTTCCACATTTAAAGGCGCATGCCTTTTTTCAGCGGATGGGTCCCGCCACGATCCCAAAACTACGGTAGTTTGAGTTCCCCGGGCCTAAATTGGTCGAAAGTCCTCATTCTTTTCATTTTCTAACTTTGCTCTGCCTCCACCTTTTTGCACCATTCAAAATGCACGCGCATAGAATTTTTCACGCTGAACACGCTGGTGATAACCGTTTTGCCGTATCTTGAAAGTTTCGGGCTAAAATTCCATTTTTCCGAAAAAAAATCCCAAAAAGGCCTAAAAATTTCAATATTTTCATTTTCAACGGTTAAAAGTTCATGTAAGTTACCAGATTTATGTTTTCATAGACTGCGAGAATTTTAAAATTGGTCCCAGGCCCGTAGGAGGCCTCTCCGCAAAAATTCAAATCGGTTTAGACCAAAAATTTCCGAAAAAATCAAAAAAAAATCCAATTTTTGTGATTTTTCAATCTTCTCGTCTTCTCGTGATCATAATTTCCATCTGTCATGTTCCTCAATTGTTCAATATCTGTCTTCCAGATGGAATTCGTCCCCACCATGTCTGAAGCCGATTTGGCAAACGCCCGTATTACTGAAGAACTGTGGCAGGGCATCCGGATCAACATGCTTCCAGTAAGTGCCCAATTCTTCACATCTACATTCAAAAAAATAATTTCAGGTGAGCCACTTGAACCGTCGTGCCTTCATGCAAATCAACTTGGTTCTGAGGTACTACGACCTGCTGTTCCGCGTCGCGATTAGAGAGCGGACTCCGGTGAGTCATTTCGAGAGAGTTTGAATTCAAATTATGAATTTACAGGCCAACGTTCGTCAGTTGAGAGTGACACAGTCCCTCCTCGATCGTGCCGAGCTTCTTCTCCTGGAGCTGCTCTACAACCCGCCAGCGGTCTAGCCTCTTCTTCTTTTTTCTTCTTTCGCTTTGTTCTGGTTCTTTTGCCTCAATAAAGTTGTTGTTGATTTTGAAAAATGTTTTTTTTTACTTCCAACAAATCAAAATTCTCTACCGAATGACACCTTCCACTTGAATTCAAAAGGTATTGGGACAAACAGCTGAATGTTTTCATGAGGGCCTTTTGTGGTGATAGTCTGTGTCAATCTTTCCATCTAATGACCAAATCAATACTTTGGATCGGGAATTGGCAACAGTATCTGTGCTGGCGGCAGCAATGCTTTCGGCGACACAAATCAACACAAATAAAACTAGCTTTTGAGAATTATCAGTGAATTATCAGATCAATCTTTCCATCCATTGTCAAATCAATACTCTGGATCGGGAATTGGCAACAGTGTCTGTGCGGGTTGGGAAGAAGCTAGCGACACTGATAATTCTAACTCCAGTCATTTTTCTTTTGTGATCTTTTGCTTCTTTGTATGACCTAGAGACCATATGGCGAGGGCTTCTCAAATTTCACACTCAAGTCGGCACTCGGAAAGAACTGTTCCGCTACCAGTCCTCAGCCAGCTGGTAGTGGTTGTAAATCAAGTTCCGCAGAGACATGTGCTTTTTGGAAAGTGAATAACAAAGTCACCTCATCATTCGCAACTGTTTTTTCTTGTGAGCTCTTCTATTACTTGTATTTTTGCCTCCGATTACACTACTTGCTTCACAAAAAGCTTTGACTTTTTCAAAACCCATGGGTAGTCATGATGTGCGTTTCTTCATCCCTCGAGAGTGGATGCGACAAGTTGATGTCGTCAAATTCGTTGTGAAGCCGGGTGTTTGTCACCGTCCAATGAAGCAGTCTCTCTACTTCAGAGTGACTGGATTAGATCGAGATATTCCATACCATTGCAGCCTAACTATGAAACGTGTGGATGACTTCAAGTGAGTCCATTGATGTCAACTTTCTAAATACAGTACTTTTTGAAGGTATGAAATGATAAATGGGGAGTAGGTCAAAATCGGGAACTCGACGAAGGCGCCACTTCATGCTCAAGTGATTCATCACATTGATGGGGCCAAATTGGGTCACTTGTGGATGTCCGAAAACATCTATTTCTCCTTCGTGACGTTCTTGAAGCGCGTCTCGCGGGGATCCTCAAAACAGTCCATGATTATTCAAGAGAACGTGATGTATCAGTTTGAAGTCTGCATGCATGGACCAACAACTCTCAGAATGAGAAAGCTAAAGCTCAAGTTCATCTCAATCGCAGCGGTGAGCATTTCAAACCTTCAGTTTGGAGTGATTCTGTTTTTTTCAGGTGCCAACCGGTCGAAGACAACCTGACGTCCGCGAGCAGACATCTGTCAACATCAGAGAGAATGAAGTTCGTCTGGGAATCCAAGAGTCGCTTCATGTTGACCAAATGAAACAGGAGCCACAGGAGCGGGTTCATAGCGTCAAGCAAGTCAAGCAAGAGCCTGAAGACATTGAGGAACAGCAGCCACCAATTTCCGACACTATTGTGAAAGAGGAGCAAAGAGACAGCGAGAAGCAACCTGCCGAGTCCCAAGTTACCTTTGGCACGGATCAGGTTCGCTCTATTATTTTCAAGCGAATGGATATTCCGAATGCGCCATGGCAACATGCCGTCTGGTACCCGCAAAGTCAACAATTCACTAGCTTCTAATTACCTTTGAAGTTTTCCATTTCCAAATCTCAAAATAGCCAACATACTCTCTAGCCAACTCAGAATCCTGATTGGATTAGAAAAACCCATTCATACGTTTCTGCTCGGTTTTGCACTTATTCATTCACAGTTGATTCAAATGTCCTCTACTTTTTCACTATTCACTTCATTTTTTTGTTTGAACTCTCAATTGTTATGCTTATTCTTGGATATTGTTATTAGAAACTCTAATTTTGTATTTCCATTGATGAAAATGTAAATGAACAATACAATACAAATTCAAACGAACTGCCTTGTTTTTTTTGTGTGTTATGGTTATTCATCAAAATGGAGGGCAGCCTTCTTCTGAGAACACAAAAAGAAAACTAAAGGAAAACACGTAACAGGTTCGTTTCATACCCTGCTGGTGAAAGATGAGGAACAAGGATCAAACGATCCATCAGAATACAAACGTGACACGAAGAAGGATAGTGTTCGGAAGGAATACGGAAATTTTATGGTTTGTCAAACGTCAATGGCAATTGAATTCGAAAAGTTCAGAGAATGGTGTTTTCTCTCTGACAGGCCAGTAATAACTGTTCAGAATCCAAATCACTGACCAGATTGGGAACGATAACACTGCGTTTCCTCACGGAATAACTTCTCGAGTAGACTTACTCCAAGTTTGTCCCTCTGATCGGTACCATTCGGGATGGATTAGAAAACAAAGACGAAGGAAAGGATGAATCAGTACTAAATCAGCTCTCCGGAAAACTATTCAGTGAGAATACCAGAAGTTTCTACCTCCTGGATCTTTCAGTGTTTAGTTGTGATACCGGTGACATCTATCTGCTGTCACAAAGTTTGCCCTGCTGATTCGGACTGACAGGATAAATTGACGATTCAGTTCATCTCAATTTGTTCTCTTGAAATATTCTTTTATCGTGTGTTTTCCCACCATTTCTGATAAATTATTCATTCTCGAACCAAGTTTCTCCTGGTGATTCATAGTTCCTCCCGTTCTCTCTTTCGCAATCTCTTACTGTTCACACTCTCCCCGGTTCCAATGCTCTCTACAGCAAGCGGTCCAACAGAGAGGCCCACTGTCGCCAACATTCATTTTACATTTGCAGCCTCCCGAAGGTAAGCTTTCATTCGATTTCTCTGAAGCTCCCATTTTTCAACATTGATTGTCAAACATTAGACGGAACAATGTAGTTATATTGGACATCTATTCAAGTAAGTCATCAATCAATTTATTTAAACAAACTGATTTTTGATTTTAGAAAAACAAACAACAGAATCTTCCGGATAGACACGAAGTGCTTGTCCGCAAACGGAACATGGAATTGGAGGAATGAAAGTGAGAACTGGACAAAACGGGCTTCCCACTACGTTTTTGGACGACGTCTTCAGCCAATTTGTTTTTGAGAATAAATGTTTGAAATATCGAAAATTGTTCTTTTCGTTGACTTTAATCTCGGTATTCCGAACTTTTGAGTATCGACAGGTGGAGGGACTTGTGGTTCACATCTGGAAATGTGCACCCAATCCCTTCACCGATCGGCAAATGGAGTTTCTTCTCGATCTTTTCTTCTTCATCTCGGGGAACTGCAATGAAACGAATTGAATATCTATATATTTATTGAGGAGAAAGAATGTCAGATAAACATTTGCAGATGTGATTACAACAACAGACACAATTTGCAACACTGTTCACAGTTTCTAGCTGTTTTTGCTCCTGCAGTTCTTGTCTTCACTCACAAATTATGACATTTGTGTGTTTCTTGTAGGCGATGGTAATTTTTTTCCTTTTTCTCAATTTTCTTCACAGACACGCCTTGCGAGAACACTCGTTGTCCCCATGTCCACTCACTCGTCTTGTTTTTTTTTGGCGAGCGGTCCATTCTGACCACCCTCGTTTCTCTTTTAAATTTCCATATTCTCATAGCTTTCTATATTTTGCTCTATTCTAGTCATTGCTTTTCCTTGGTGAAATAATCGGTACACTCACATACTCATACTCATCAAACGACGCTCCATCATTACGCCTTGTTTAGCGAACGAGATTACTGTTTTCCTTGTTTGCGGTGGGCAAGGTCAACGCACCGAGAGTCCCTGCCCATATCCGCTCATTCGCCTTGTTTTTTTTTTGACGAGCGGTCCATTCTGACTGTTCTCATTTCTCTTGTACAGTTCCGGCTCGAATGTATCTCACAATCTTCCAACAGTTTTTTAAAGCTCTTCACACGTTGTGAAAATGCCTTTACTTTCAAGTTCTTGGTTGTGGAACAAGTCATTCTGTGTTTTCTTTAAGACAACGAATCAATAGGAATGCAAGACATTGTCCAGCTCTCTAATTTTCTTTCTTTTTTTTGTAGTCATTGTTTCCCATTGCTGGAAAGATCTCTAAGCTCATGCTCGTCCAGCGACACTCCACTACTATTCCTTGTTTAGTGCACATTGACAACATGTGTCTTGTCTTTTCTTCTTAGCATGAGCAAGGAGAACGCTGTTGAAACACTTTTTGTCTGTAACCATATTTGCTCATTTTTCTCATGTTTACTTTTTGCAAACGGTCGGTTCCTACTGTGGTTCAATCTTAGTCTTACTGCCGTCTTACAATTATGCAAAATTTTATTGAAATTGTATTTTTCAGGCTCATCCCTACCACGCCAGCTAGCTTCTAGCCTTATTATGGATTCCACAGGAGACAATGAGAATAAAAAGTCCAAGTTGGCTAAAGGATTATTGGAGCAAGGCGACCACCCACTGCTTCGGATCCCAACTCTCCGTCGATCGAGACCAACCCGGTCGAGCGAGAGGCCAAGTTCATCCGATGATCCGTCAGGCTCAGGCCAATCGTCCCGAAGATATCTGCCACAACAGAGACAAGAACCGCAGAAAAGTTCCAGCGCATCCATCCAACAACAACCAATGATTTCTCGCTCTCGGGCCGTGTCAGTGGCATCATCTAAAAGGAGCAAAACTCCAGCTGCGGAAACGCTCCAAATCTGGTTCTCGTCGAAGGAACGTCAACATGACAAGAATGAAGAAAAGCCGTCGACTTGTTTCCAACCGACGCGGACACATGAGTCGGAGGAAAGACCCCATTCGTCGATCCAACAACAACGGACTTTTTCTCGCGCTCGTGCCGTGTCGATGGATAAGTCAGCAAAAAGAAGCAAAACTCCAGCTGCACACACTCTTCAACACTGGTTTTCTTCATCAAAAAAGCCTGCACGTGACCAGGACCCATCAATCCGTTGGAAGCCATCCAATCTACGACGCACTGAATCGTTGTTTCAGTACAAGCTGAGAGATTCGGATCACCGCTCCAGCGTCTCTGTTCGACCACATCGCCAAGGATCACCATGGAGAAGTCTTTCCAGAGACGAGGACCGTCTGTGGAATCCAAACCATCCGACTCTTTTTTGCACACGCTCAGACCATCTCCAAGATTCAGAAGACCCAGGAACCGGACCAAGCGCGTCTTCTCGTCAACAGCCGGAACGGTTTCCTTTGCCATCAACGAGAGGCGCCCCATCATCGATTGCTATAAGCGCTAAACCGTCAGAAGAGGTATAGTCATTTCACAATTTTTTAACAATTTTTTCTGTTACAGGCACTCTTCCCAAGTCTTTATTTTCAAAGTGAACGTCCTTCGCCGACAGGTCTCGACTCGGATGTCTTCGCCGAAAACGGAGAAGTTGGAGCAAGTGGATCAGTCAGCACCATTCCAAAAACTCGGCGTGTCAAAAGTGCGTACTACAAGGCTCCGAAGGAGCGTATTGCCACCGGGAAGGAAGCAGTGGCTCGAAGGGAGTCTGCGATGAAGAGAATGAAAGACGAGGAGGGTTCAGAAGTAGTGCCACGAGGACGCCTGCGCCCAACTGTCCATTGGGAGACAATGATCTTTTAGCTCATTATTTGTGTTTTCGCGTGTAAAAATGTCCATTCGAGACTTCAAAAGTCTTGCCCCATGATCTTGCCCCCAAATTGTATTTTCTTCTGAGTCTCAATCTCCTGTCCAATAACTTCCTTCCAATCACACTTTTAGAGCAGACTTTTAAAGTCTCAACCCTTCCGATCCTCCTTGTTTCTACTCTCCCATGTATAAGTTAGAGTTAGACTTTCAAAGGAGTTTTCCCATTGTCTAGAGAGAGTTTTTATTGTTTTTTATTCTAGTACACCCTGCGGGTTTTTATTTTTTCTGTTTGAATACATGCCTTAGCAAATGGACCCGATACCCATCTACTTACACTCATTCGTGCCTTCTCACGCATTTATTTTTGTGTTGCTTTAGAACACTATTTCGCAATTTGTGTTCTCCTCGAACGTCTTGCATCAGTAAATGATAAGGAAAAAGAAATGTATTTGTTAACTGGAAAAACACGTTCAAATTCGAACAAAACTGGTTGGCAAGAAAAGAAGACGCGTATAAAATTTTCATCACTCTTTCGGAGATCCATAAGTTCGACCACCAGACTCAAGAGAACCCGGAAATAACACAATGATCGGAAAACGCAATGCACACTGAACACTTGTTTATCTTCAATGTGATGTCAATTTGATAAAATGGAAGTAATTGATTAATGATACAACCAGAAGGTAAATGTCGGCTTCGCCGCCATTTCCCTTCTGGCGAAGCTTCTCCATGTGCGTCACAATAATAACAGGGACACCTTCTGGGTGTCTGTGAGTCGTTCGTCTTGCAACATTTTTCCAGCATGACTGAATTTATCATTTTCTCGCAGAAGAGCCAGATAGTCTTCCGTCACCGTGAAAGTAGTTTTCGAAACGATTAGTTTCCTCTAATAAGGAGAGAGAAGCTGCCAATAATTGAAAGTAACAACCTGATCAATCTCTAACCTCTCGCAAAAAGCGTTCGCTCTCCTTTCGTTTTTCTCATTACCTCCTCAGAGCAGACATCGGAATGCTCAACCAAGTTAAACAATTAGGTGAAATTTTGTGTGCGGTACTTTTGGAGACACTCTTTCTGCAGAATTTCTAGGGACCTGCTCTTCAGAAAACACCAAAAACTTCAGGCGTGTTGTGATCCTCCAGCATATTTCATACAGATTCATGTAGACTGTCACACAGTTCAAAAGTACCTCTCCGAAAAGCGATAGTTAGCACCACTCTTTCTTGCAATTGAAAACCGGCCTGAGGTTGAGAAGCCGGTTGAGACGGCGTGTTCTCTCTGCTAAACTTTGGTACTGAAGCGCGCCTATCACTAAGCGGACTGGAGCCGTTTTCCTCACTGTAACGTAACTGCGCTTCGCAAGAAAGAAAGAATTCGACTTGCGCGCCACAGAAATCTACTTGGCAGCATGCCTCCTGCCAACGGCTGACGCCGTCTCCCGCCACATAGCTTTCCGCCTTCGGCGTTTTCTGTTCGCTGACCGCTCCTGATGAGTTACTGATCAGAGAATGTGTTTAGGCCATGCATGGGCATTCAAATGACACTAATCACGGCTCCTTTAGCTTCCGTTTGATTATCAGCTATCACTAATAAGGTCCCCTTTTGACCCAGTGGCCTTATCAGTGCTCCTGATGAGTGACTGATATGTCTAGAATTTGAAACACCTCCAAACTACTGTGTTGGCACAAAGGAAAGCTGAACGTGGTTTCCATTGCAAACGGAAGACATATTTTCGGAATTCACAACTTTTCTAACAATGACGCTGATAGGAATTGAATCCGCGTCCTACGTACCTCATTCCCACACACTGCCTACTGTCTCCCTTCTCCGCGAATTGCTCATTTGCTAAACCATTCCAAACGTCACGCCGTCTCTACAGTTTGGTTTCTCCGCCTTTGGCTCTGTCTCGCTTTCTCCCAACATCTCTTTTGCACAAAAAGCCCCGCGCCTTATGTGTGCCGTGCACCCTATTCGTTGCGACACGCGGCTGCGTCCTACCTGTCCGCCAGCCGCCGGCGCAGCCCGCGCTATCAAACGTGGGTAATTGAACCGGCCGCCTCAACCACGCCCGCCGACCCAACCCCAGGGTGCAGCCGACATCAACCCAGGCCGTCGACAACCCATTCGCGCGGCATTTCGCCATTCTGAACCCCAGAATCCAGTTATTCTGAATCAGAAGGCGTCGCGCCAAACAGAATTCTTAGAAAAATGACGTGCACCTTGCGGTACGCATTCCTGACCACCCTGCGAAAGAACGACGAATTTGGTCTTCTAGTTGCTGAGAAACGGCCGCGGACATACACACTCACAGACAGATTGACACACAGACAGAATTCCTCGTTTAATAATAGTAAAGATGTTCAGTCAAGAATTTATCTACATCAAAAAGATATTGGCCTTCACTTATCTGGGTGTGGGTCCTGGTCCCTCCTCCTCATCCGTCTCCTGCTCCTCGTATGCCGCGCCGTCCTTGTCCTTCTCCTCCTCTTCATCCGAATCGATCATGCAGATTTTCCGAAGCTCTTCCGCTAACTTGCCCTTTCCCATGTTGGCCGCCGTCTTGCAGCACATATCCTTGAGTTTTGGGATTTCCAGGTAGTTCGAGGTATTGGTCAGATCGAATAGCAGAGTGCCGTCGATTTCCAAGAACTTGGCGTCCCACTCCGGAATTGCGACCTCCCGATCGATACTATCGGTGGTAATTGGAGCATCATCCTTGTGCTGCTCACACCACTCGACCACCATTCCCAGAATCTCTCCTCTAGCCTTCTCGACAGAGATGACTCCGCGTTCCTCCGGTGTCTTCTCATCCAATTTGAGGTTTGACACGAGCTGTTGAAGCATGTTCGACTGCTTCAAAGCTTTCTCGGAAATGTCAAAGATCACTTTGTCCGAGGACACGAGTTGGTAGACGTTCTCGCCAATCGGGATACCAGCCATGCTTCACAATGTTATGAGATGAGAGCTTCTGGAAAAACAAGTATGAATACGAAAAACAGGAACAAAAACGATCATTTCCGGGCCTCCACGAAGAAAAAAAAAGGAAAAGGAAAAGAAAAATGAATATAAGGACAAATTGTAAAGTGAGGCCCTCATAAATTGACAGATTTTTCCAAAAACCCGCAAATCTCTTCTCAATTTCCAGTGACTCCGAGAAACGTACTACGAAAGGAAGACTGATTGTGAGGGGAAAGAGGGTGTACCTGCGAAAGTAGGAGGGGTGTGTGTGTTCGGGGAGGCATGCATGCTACTAGCCGTAGCCTAGGAAACTTACTCAATTAGTGCATTAGAACATGCTAATTTGGCAGTGGTAGAAACTAATGATATGTTTGGATTCTTCTCGAAGCTTGACATTTTCGGGCAAATATCGATTTACTGAATGTCAGTGAGTTTCCGAAGAGTTTGAGAAAGTTTGTCAAAACACATTTTATGATTAATCATTCGCCTGGGAACCTCACGAAAAGTACAAATCCATGATAAGTTTCTCACAAATTTGTCATTTTGGCATAAAATGTGTTTCAAGTCTCTCAGAAGCTTGTAGAAACATCTTTTATGATACACCATTCACCCTCAAATCTTGCAGGAAATCCAGATATGTGAATTGGTTTACGAATCGTGTAGTGCCTCAGCATCGCAGCAGGCATTGGAGGCTAGTTGCTGTAGCCTTATAAATCAACTTTGACACGGGATAGAACATGAAAATACTGTTGGGAACTGATGACATTTCTGAATTCCTCATGAGATTCAACATTTTCAAGCAAGTCTCCAGTTATTTACTGAATTCCCGAAGGTTTTTGAAAAAGTTTGTCAAAACCCCACTTATTATACATCATTCGCTCTTAAATTTCAAGAGGAATCCAAATACATTATTTGACCCCCATGAATTCTTCATTTCATTGCTCCCTTCCCCCTGCAGAGGCTTCTCCTAGACCACTGCTGACGCAAATTTCGCAGCGTTGCGGGCGACGATGTCATGCTCACACACACACACACTTCAATGCTGCTGCGTCTCTCGTTGCCATGACGCTCTCGTATTTTCGAAAATACGACTCCTGTCCCATTTCTCCTGTTTTCTACCTTTCTCTCTCGTTTAATGTTCCCTTCAGCTCATAAAAATGGGAAATAAAGGCTTGTTTGCTTTTCGGAAAACGAAATCTGCAAGAAAATTCGAAAAAAGTAAACAACAAATTCCGGCAGAATACGTCAAAAATCTAGTCAATCGATGAATGTTCCCTTTTTGCTTCTTCTTTCTTCCGGTGGCCGCTAAGAAATTATAACTTCCATCTCTTTTTATACCTTTTTTCTCTTTCTCGTTTCTTTTCACAGTGTACCGTATTCAAACTTTGTTTTTTCCAGGAACTTTCTCTCGAAACTTTCGGAAAATGGCTGATGCCCCGGTCGCGGTGAACATTTTCAAGCTCGAGTCGTCGGACAAAATCCTTTTCGAGATCTCGGAAAAGGCCCTGATGCTGTCGACCACCCTTGGCAACATCGTCGTCGATCTCCGAATGACCGAGAAAGCACCGGAGGACAGGGATCCAATCCCACTTTCGAACATCAGTGGAGCCATCTTGGCAATGGTTGTCCACTGGTGCGAGCACCACAAGGATGACGACCCGATTGCCGGAGGTCGTGAATATGGGAATGTGACCATCCCGGAATGGGATCAGGAGTTTTTGAAGATCGACAGTGAAAAGCTCTTCAAGCTGATCTGCGCGTCCGACTTCCTGCATATCAAGCAGCTGCTGGATTTGGGATGTATGGCTGTCGCCAATATTTTTGTTGGCAAATCCCCGGAAGAGCTTCGCCAGATCTACGATATGCAAAGACGACACGGAGGAGCAACAAGAGCTCCAGGGACTCCAGGAGGCCGAGGAACATGACGATGGAGCAGGGCCAAGCAACCGCTAAGCCGAACATCGTTTTTTCAAGGTAGATCTGAGTCTGTTGCTCTCAACTTGGTTTTCAACATCTTTTCTGTATCATAAACTTTTATTTTCAATCAAAGGACAAATAAATAAAGTTATTCACACGTAAATTGGGAAATTTGACATTTTCGAATCGATCTTCTGTTCAATCCTCTCGTTCCAAGATGGATGTCGGTATGACACGCCAGTTTGTCGGAATTGGTCTTGAGGTATCCACTGACGAGGAACTGACCGTCGTAACCTCCCATATTGTGGGCGACTGCGACGAATCCCTTGTGCGCATCCTGGAACAACCACTGGACCATCTCTTTCTCCACATCCACTTTGACATTGTCCTTTGACATTTTCTCGATCAGATGGATCCGTCCTTCAGGCGCACACTCCTTGCAGATTTGCTGATCATCCCACAACTTTCGCCATGTGTCTGCGCACGCCTTGCATGTCTTGAGGAATGCAGCGAGGACGGGGATTTGACGACCGTTCTTTGCAGCACGACTCTGAACGATGAATTGGTTGAATGGTAAACAGTTAATAACTCACTACTATATCGAAATAGATCCTCTTGTTCGTGATTTTGTTGTCGTTCCGTGGAAGAGGCTGAAGCATGCACACGTGGTCGACATCTTGATCCTTGTGGCACCGCAGACAGTACTTTTTACCGCATATGTGACCCTCGAAATTGCGCTTGTTGATGTAGTATGACTCGCCGCAATCCTTGCAATTCTTGGTCATGTCGCACCGGCTCCTTCCTCCTTTTGGCCCTGAAACTTTTACCTTCAATGATATCGGTTTTTGACTGACTGACCTTTTTTCATGTGATTCTCAAAACACGTTTTTGTTGTAAAGTCCATTTTACACTTGTTGCAACTTGTCGCGGTATCGTCAGGCTCTGTGGTGCAATTCTTCAAGTATTCGCCACACTTGATGTGCTTGAGTGGACAATTGTAATGGTACGACATGCTCGGACTCTTTTTCATACAATGGACGCAGAAAAAGTTGGAGTTGAGCAATCCTCCGATGGTCCGAACACCCGCAAAGTGGCCGTATGTTCATCACATCAAATTGGTCCGGCATGACACACTGACAATTCATAAACCCGGGAGAAGAGAAAAATCCATAGAACGCTTGAGGATAGCCATTGTTGAGTAGGGGGAAAGAGCCATAGTTGTAGTTGTTGAGCATGGAGAAGGATCCGTAGTATGCCTGATACTGTAGTAATGATGGATCTTGTTGTTGTTGAAGTACGGGCAGGGCAGGGGTTTTTTGCTGGGGCTTCACGTTGAAGGAAAGGGCGAGTTGGTCGGAGAATGTCGTTAATCCTGTGACTTGACCGGAGAATGTCGTCAATCCTATAAGACACTTTTCCTCGAACTCGGACTGATGGAACATGAGTTGTAGCACTGCTTGTCTGAAAAACAGTTAATTTTTATATATCATTCAAGAACAGTCATTTCCCCAGTTTTAAAAAATACCCCATTATTTATCGATTGTCTAGGTTTGACCAGGGAGAGTTGGCCTCCGCAAGGGGGTCTCTCACGGGTGGTTGGGGGTGTCGGGCAGCACGTCCCCCAAGTCCGGGGTTCTGGCCCGCTGTATTCCACTAGGCACAGCGATCCAGCGGTCGGAGGAAGAACCTGGCAGCTCCCGCACGCCAGGGGACGTCTCTGACTGAGGGATCGCTCGACACAGCGGGGCCTATGCCCTCCGTTCCTGGATGCTTTCGGGCTGAAGGGTTCGGAGGAAGGCCGTGAGGCAGGGGCGGGTAACTCCTATTTGCCGTATGTCAGTGGCTGCCTAGCCCGACGGCTGCGGTGCTCTGAGGACCCTACTTCGGTAGGCGAGGAGGGGAGGGGAGGAACCCTGGGAGTCATGAGGTTCGGGGGTGTTCTGGCCATAGCTGGTCGGTGGGTCCGCCGCTGCAGCCACATCAACATGGTGGTGATGCGGGTGGAATCAACCTACTGACCGGTGTTCCCAGGACATCACCCATCAGCACAAAAACAAATGTCTGATGGCCCTATAACCTTCGGGTGTCCCAATAAGTCCAACTAGCAGCCAGCAGTCCACCCTCGCAGGTGGTAACTGCCGCTGCACCCAGGCTCGTCTTTTTCACCGGCACTCGACCCTCATTCAACTCCCCTAGCAGCGTCAACATACGACTTCCATCCGGCACTCTCTCTTTTTCTTTTCCATCTATTTCTCTTGTGTTCACACACACTCTCTCTCTTTCACCTCCAGGGTTCTCTCCAACGTCTTTCCCGCAAAACAAACACAATTTTTTTTCTCTTACTTCTGAAAGAAAATGAAATTATTACACAAAAGATCACAAATGTGTCATCCGAATATTCAATCAACCCAATCGGAAATACATACCCAAGAGAGCTGGTTTTACGTTGCCTACAACATATCGATCCCTTTACTGTGCTCCCGGTCTATGGGGTGCCGAAAACGACTTTTCAGGTGAAAAAATCTGAAAGATTTGATGTTCGAGATAGGATTGGGAACATTTTTGTGAGTGTTAGGAGCATCTACAAAAAATTTGGCAACTTGTTGAAACTACTAGAAGTGTTTTTTTCAACACTACTTTTTCAGTTTTTCCAAGTTTTCTCCAAAATTTTTTACACTTCTACATGGTTTTTATTCTTTATCGTATAGCCCTCCATTTTGCGGTCATACCGGTTTTTCAGTGCCTCAAAAATGTTTGACCATCTTGAGTTATGATTTTTTGGAACCTTTGTGACAAAATACTCACCTTCCAATTCAAACCATCATTTACAAACCAAGAAACTTCAGAAAACTATTTATTTACAAAGCGGCAACCTTCTGGTCGCCTGGAGAAAAGAATGACATGAAACTTTGCAACGGCCTCGTATCCGTCGTGTCCTTGGGCAATTTCAAGTGAGCACTTGAGTCACAAAGAAGATAGTTGTGACCTAAGAACACGCACATTCCTTCAGGTCACCCGATACGAAGAATGACCAGAAGCTGGCCTGCGTTACTTTTGCGTCATAACTTCGCAAACAACAAAAGTTGGTCAACCTTGACTGTCCATTTTTTACACAAAACTTTGGAACAAGTCATTCTGAAAACGCAAAGCTTTGAAAGTCGTAGTTAAAATCTACACTCTTGAAAAATGAATCCTTCACTTTTTCTATTTTCAGAATTTTTATAATATTGCAACCCAAAATAATAGATTTCACAATAACATGTCACTTGTAAACAGTAACGACGAAGGAATCGATTTCGAAAAACCCTCCAAGTACTGCGAAAACTGCAAATGACGAGAATCGAACCAGCGCTACTACTCCCTATCGTCCTGGCAAACATGGAAAGGTCCTTTACCATGACAGTCGGAATATGTTTGTTTTTTCGAGTACCTTGCGTAGTACTTTTCATTATGCTCAGAGTGGTACCAGTGTTTGGAGTGATCGCAAACTTTCTTTACAACTGGAAAAAAAAAACTTGAAATTATATGATCAATTATATTACTCCTTACCGAGACGAGAAGCCACGCCCGTCCGAGCCGAAGATGCCGAGGAGCAACCGATTCCGCCGATGCAAACCTGCTGTGCGATCTTGAAACCCGACAACGGGTCAAAGCCAAAGAGAGTGTTTTACACGCTCCGTAACTTGACTTCAAACAATTTTTCTATTTTTTTCTAGTGTTTTTCTCTCCTTCTCCCATCTTTTTGTTTTCTTTTGTTTTTTTATTCCATGGCCAATACAAACTGTTTGAGATTTTCAAGGGGTTATGACAGATCAAAGTTTGCGGAAATTGAGTATAATTCAACATGGGAAAAAGTGGGAGGGTTTGGAGCGAATCGAATACAATGAGAAAACGAAGATTCAAAATAATTGGAGAAGAGGGAGGGCTGTGATGAAAAAAAGAGGGTTGACTCATTTTTTCAGTCGATTCATAACAATTTCATGAATAACAGGCAGGGGAGAGGTATTAGGGGACAAGAATGCGAAAGTGGGTGAAAATTGGATAGATATGATAGGTTAATATGAAATAGAAAAAAACGGAGAGGAATTGATGCTAAGACTGTACAGCTATAAGTATGGGACAACGCAGGGAGATTGGAAAGAATAAAATGTTATTGGGCAGCCATACGAACTCATGGTAAGATCATGCTCATAACCAGCGAGGTCGGCACAATTGGCTAGAAGATAGGAGTTGAGAGAAAGGAAATACAGTAAAAAGGGCTTTCTGTGGAACTAATACTATGCAAAATACAGGAAAGAATTGTTGGAATAGGTTTGCGAGGCAAGTATTTGCGAGCATTCTAAATGACTGTGTTAGGACGTGTGAATCGAAAATTGAAAAAGAGAGTATGGGGAATTGCTGGAAAGGAGCGAATTGAGAAAGATGAGAAGGCGAGAGAAGGAGAACATCGAAAATTTCAGGAGAGACGGCGTGATTGGTGGCGGGGTAATTGGTGGAAGTGGCGGGATTCTGGAAAAACAAGTTTACATTCAAAGATCTGTGTGTTGACTAGAAACTGACCGGCAACACCTTGCAATTAGGTCTTGAAATAGACCCAACCCTCAACTTCGGGCTCCTCCTCGACATTGTCGTTGCTACCAAGTGAAACTGCTTCACGACATTCCTTTGAGCAGAACCAGTCACCATCAGGAGCCACCGTGATGCAAATGCTAGCAAAAGTGAACCATTTCTCAGCACAGAAACGGTTGTCACATCCAATCATATTTTCCATTGAAGGGTCATGATCCCATTCGTGCACAACCAATTGATTGCTCATTACAGTAGTTCCAAAACCTTCCTCACTGGCGTCGGGCTCGGAAGTAACTTCCTCGTCAAGTTGCTTGAGTCTGGGGTATCCAAACGAACGATTAATCGTAATCTCCATCGGGTGTGTTGCTACACTTTCAGAGTGATCATCATCAGTGTCCTCATCTGTCAGAGCCGGATTTTTCTTGTTCATGTATCCGAGTCCATCCTTCATGGATAGGGGTGGTTTTCCCCTCATTCTCAACCCATCAGCTAGACAAGTTCCAAAACCGTCATCACTGGCGTCAGACTCGGAACCTACTTCCTCGTCTTGTTGTTTGGGCTTGGGATATCCAAATGGACTATTTCTGGTTACCTTCATCGGGTGTGTTGGCACACTACGAAATTCATAATCATCAGATTCCTCATCTGACAGAACCAGGTTCTTCTTGTTCTTGGATTCAAGTGAACAACTTCTCTGGACCATGCTCATCTCTGAGATCTGAAATAATGAACATTTGTGTAAAGAGATTGAAACATGAGCTTTTTCAAAAGTATTACTATGAGACAATTCATACAACAAGGGTGAGAGAAAAATGAAATGAGTTCCGGGAGGGAAATGAGGCGGGGGAGAAACGAGATGCTCCGAGTGAACCCATCAGGTGGCTTGAGCTCTGGACATGGAGAGGGATTTGCGGAGATCTCCAAATTAGTAGTCTCCGCACATTTCGCGCGCAGGAAAGGTGCAGTAATTATGGGATTTGCACATTCGGGGCGAATCTGAATCGGCGACGGAGGGAGAGAGGATCTTTTGAACAAGTGAAACTAGGAGTATTTCTAAAACCAAAAGCCCACACGTTGTGAGTTCTCTGACAGAAGGGGGGACCTGCGTGTCACATTAGAAATCATGAGCACACGACTTGCACTAATTAGCGGATTAACCGGAGACCCAGATTCATGAAGAACAACATGTTTCTGACTTTCGTTAGGAAGAAGCTCGATCATGCGGAACTAATTATAGAATTATAAAATCCTTTTGGAGAGAAGATTGGAATGGGTTTTACTAATAGAACAAAACAGGGATGCGGAGCATAACCATTGATCATAGGGGTGATCGCTATGATTTATTTTAAAAACCATGGAATTTCATCGCTGAAACCATGGAATCTCCTCACTGAAAGTTCAAACGTAGAACCCGCAAGCAAAGAGAATGGTGTCTGTTTCTTTAATTTCATGAAATTGAAATGGAGCGAATCGAATAATTTTATATTTCTTAGAGATAAAGAATTTCCGATTGTCGAACATCAGTAGAGACATTTTGACAATGATTGTCCACTGATGAGCACCACAATGATGACGACCCGGTTGCCGGCGACGGAATATGTGAATATGGAGATGTGACCATCCCGGAATGGGATCAGAACTTCTTAGAGATCGACGAGGATAAGCTTTCCGAGCTGCATCATGATGTTTGTGTCCTACTTGTAGTTATTCAGTACATATTGGATCCAGTACTTCTGCAAACCTTCAAGCTGAAACACGGATACATTGATCTCAACTGGCTCTTCCAGTCTTCGTGCTGCACACGCCCGGTGAGCAATCTGTATTTGTGTGAACACGTCCATGTTTGCAAAGGAAGCTCAACCCCACAACATCTTGGATCCAGTACTTCTGCAAACCCTCTTCTCTGACAAAGTTTATCTTGAGAAAATGAGCTTACAAATTCAGTCATAGAATGAACGCCTAATTCTGACAAATCTCTAGTTGGGCACTTGGTAATACAGATTCGCAAGATGCACCATGCAGAGGTTTTCACACTTTGAAACTGCGATTTTCATCAGCTGTAATGAGACGAATTGCAAAGTTACAATTTATTAGAGAGAAAGAATGTCAAATAAGCAATTGAAGACAGAATTTGGGAAACACACACAATTAACAACATTGAACACAGTTTTCAATTGTTCTTGCTCCTGCAGTTCTTGGCTCCACACTCACAAATCATGACGTTTGTGTCCCACTTGTAGTCGATGGTTATTTCTTCCCCTTTCTCAATGTTCCTCACAGTTTCCACAAAGAGACGGAGTTTAGCTCTTCCGTTCGCATCAATCACTGTTCTCAAGAAGGCGTTGGCATTCGGAGAGCAAGAGTGATTGAAATAACGGGAGATGTTGCCTCTTGCCGCTCCGTCGACATAATAAGTGGGACTGATTTGCATGAAGTACCGAGGGGCCTGAAATAAATGATACATTGCTTTTGGTTGTTTTGAAATAGTTTCCCCTACCTCCTTATCCTTCGAATCCGCAATGACCTTCTCTCTCGCAATGAATTCATCCTTGTTTATTCCCTCGCCAGCATACTCGCCCAAAAATACTCCTTTTTCAATTATCTCAGTTGCCATGACACCATAACCTCTACTTCTGTATTTGGCAAGAACCATTCCGGAAAAGACTTGTTTCTCAGCCAAGCGTCGGTTTTCACATTTTCCTTCTTTGGCTAAACGGCAGTCTTCAGGGCAATCGAAAAAGTGGTTACTGTAATCCAGACAGTTTTCATATCTTTTAGAGTTGACTCTCGGCCAATTTCCCGTTGTTGGCACACTGGTCTGAAAAGCGGAGAATATAATCTGTTCAAAACTTTGATCAAACTTACTTGAATCTCTTCGTTCACTCTCTTGTACATTGGTCCAAACAGCTTTTTCTTTCCAAGAGCTTCCAGTTCTTTTTTCCACTTGTTGCACTGTCTCGTCTTGAGTTTCTGCACGTAGACTGGCTTCATCAAAACCAATTCCGAAAGTGAAGCAAACTCCAATACATCAGCCTTCTTGACATTCAGTCTGACCCCACCAAAACCGGATGAACCTTCAACAATTCCAAGAATCCACCTGCAAAAACAAAAAATGAAAAAAACGTACAAGAAATGAAAACTTACAAGTTTCGCTTGTTGAAAATTACCAGAGATCCTATGCGAATTGTAGTTTCAGAAATGCAGAAATCACAGGATTCCTCATCTGGCGAGATTGGAACGGAATCTTTTGAGACCACTTCTCTGCACTGTGGATGGAAAGATCGGGGACACTTATTGCAGTTTCTCAAATTGTCCAGATTATTACACTTCTCACAGCATTCCAGGTGCTTCTTGACAACAATTTCCTCTTCGACATGATCCGGACAAATCATCATGTCGATTACTTCTTCTCCGTTTTCCGTTTCCAATAACATTTTCTTCAACGAAGCTCCAGCTGGAAAGCACTCTTGGTGGAATCCACGATGGCACTTCAGACACTGGATGATCTTGCCGTGATATGCTCTCTGCTTCATGCATTCTCTGTCACAAGCAGAGCAAACATGAAGCGGGCAAAGTGTCTTGTTTTGACACTGTCGTTGAGCAGCATAATTGATTGTAATTCCCTCCGCATTGTACTTCTGGCAGAAAATAAAAGTATTACACAAACGAGCACGAAAAGTTAATCATAATATGCAATGAACCCAATCGGAAGTGCATACTCAAAAGAGCTGGTTCCCAGTTTCCCACAACATATCGTTTCCCTCTTTTTTCACTTACCTGGGCACAACTAACATGCATCTTGATGGTGCAATTCATAGATCCGCATTTTCCGTGACAGTTAATGAGAATTCCTTTTCGACCAGCTTTCTGATGGCAACTGAAGCATTTGTCGGATTCGGTTTGCTTCACCGCTGTGTTGAATTGGTTGATTTCGAGGTTCTCACGCGTTCTTCGGGACGTAAACTCTGAAAGAAAAGGTTGTGTTGACTGATACGTTTTTTTTTAAATCTAGAGCTCACCAGTTGAGAAGTTGTTGGTGACTTTACGTCTTCTCAGGAGAGCTGTCAGCTCCATTTCCTGTTCCGGAGTAATCACTTGTGGAGTATGCACTTCGGTCTCCTCGATTCCTTGTTCAGCGAGCTGTTTTTGAACGAATTTCTTGACTTGCGCGGAATTTCCAGATGAGCGAGGTTTCTTGCTGATTCCCCTTGGTTTTCTAGTCCGTACTTTTTTAGCGGCTTGCACTCGGCTGAAAACAAATCAATTAGATATTGAGCTTAGGACCCAAAGTTTTTTATCTTATTCTGGAACTAAACTCACTGGACAGGTGGACTACGTCGAAGCGCATTGGAAGAGGATGCTGGTGCCATTGCAGGTTGAGAATTGAAGTAAGACAGACGAGTAGGACGACTCGGATGGAAAGACTAACTCAGGACGAGTTGGAAGAGAATGAATATGTTCTGGGCAGTTCTTCTGGTTCTTGTTAGTTTGGATCACAAATGGGCGGGCAATCTGAAGCGGACGCAGGAGCAGGTGACCGAGAGTATACTGTTTCTCATTAGGGGGGGGGGGGACAATAAGAAGCAGTAAAAAGTGTACCATGCAGCTGACCAGTTGCAAATACTGGATACTCCACTAGAAAGATGTTTTGGAGAGAACGGTGTAGCTTTATACACTCTCATCAGGTTGAGCGGCAGCTTATTTATATTTCTTCAGTTCGCAAGTTCGGAGATATATGAAGTCATCATGTTTTGCTGTTGCTCACACACCAACCAACTGTCAAATACTAGAATCGAGTGTTACCAGGCAAATGATTCAAGTATATCTTGAAATCAGGTTGATTATCTCCCAATCACTTAACTGCACAATTCACTGATTTCTAGTTCAGCAGGCTCTTCCTAATAAAATTTTTGAAAAATTTTCCACCTTATCTTCCATTTTTTGTGTTTCACTAGTACCAGAAGGTCAATGTCGGCTCCGCCGCCATTTCTCTTCTGGTAAAGCTCGTCTAGATGAATTACAATAGTAACAGGGACACTTTCTGTGTATCTGTGAGTTCTTCGTTTTGCAGAGCTTTTCCAGCTTTACCATTTTCACCATTTCTTCACAGAGAAGCCAATCAGTCACCCTCTTCGCGTACATAGTGTTTGATATAAAAGCAGACAGCGGCATGCTCACTTGTCGAAAAAGTCATCAAATTCTGTGAACGGAACGTTTGGAGACACTCTTTCTGCCAAGTTTCTCAATTGCTCCGCTGATTATTTTATAACTGATTATTTTTTGGCAGATTATTTTATGACTGATCCCAGCCGATCTTTTCACCTCGTCTCCTCTTACAGTCTCCCAAACTGTTGTATTTTTTCTGGACTCAGTTTTCCTCCATTTCCCTCTTTTTCTTTCTCTTGTTCTGCTACCTCTGTTCAACTCTTCTGCTTTCAGAGAACCATGGTCAACTTGAGCGAATGGTGAGAGGGGCTGAAGCACGTGCCCACTTTCAGCGGATGCAAACTGCAACATTCTTATGATGAAGAAAGAATACCATTTTTTGATCTTGACATCTCCGGGGGGCTGATTCGTCATTACAACTTTCTTCAGGACATCGTCATTTGTATCATGAAATCTCGTCTCTAATTCTCAACTATGTTCATCTGTTGAAAGTGAATCTTTTTTCAATTGTCCCGTAAACTTCTCATTCATCAAGAATTGTTCAGTCTTGATAGTTTGATGTTACACTACAGTATCCCCTGTTTCCCAGCGCCCCAAACATGGATGGGCGATGAACAATAAAGTTCCTGATTCGATTGGTGCTTGCCGTCAGTCTCTTCCTCCAACCGAATCATTCTCCAACATGCCTCCCCTCCCTACCATCCTTCTTCTCTGCTTCCTGCCTGCTCCGGTCTTCTCGGCGACTTTGTTCGTCATCTCTGGAACTATCTCTTGCTCTTTGCCAAAACCATGGCAATTTTCAATGAGAGTTGTTGAAGAAGATAGCTAGTATGTTTATATAGTGATCTCTAATGTTTCATTTCAATTTCAGCTTGTGAGAAGACATCTTGTTCACCGATAAGGTTCAAACTCCGTTGTATGACCAGTTCTTCTACAATGTTTCTACTTCTGACACTCATGATGGTGGCACTGTAAGTTCTTTCTTCTCCAAGTAGTGTCAATCTCCTCTAATTTCAGGGCTACTACGAGTTGGAAATCGAAATCCTTCACAACTGCAACCCTCGTGTCGCCACCAAAAATGCGAGATCCAAGTTCATCCTTGGCGACTATGCCATCAATCACGGAACCGACTACATCAACTTCGACATGGATCTGACATATAATGGCGATCCGCATCATTTCAACATTTCCGACTGGTCACGGGCTCAACAGAATAATACAGAATAATACGCAACAGAATAATAAACATGTTTTATTGTGGGAATTGGACAAATGGGTGTTGAGAGAGAGAGAAAATCAGAACTACAGTGTAGCATGCTCCGGGACATTTTGCAGCAGCTGAAGAGAAAACTGTATTTCCGGCTTCGCTGTAGCGTAGAGCAGCAAGTAACGGGAACTGGCGCTTAGCCGCTGTTGTAGCAAATTCGCTACTTTTTTCTTTTCTTTACTTTGTCCTTTCTGTCATAGTTTAGATGTTGAGCATTCTCCCGCCCCCGTAGGACGGCGGGGAATCCTGTTGTTTATTAAATTCTTTCTGTTCTTGAGGGATATAAAAGCTATCCCTCGTCATTGTAATTTTATGTAACCATGTCTACCTCAATAAAGTGTTCAGAAAAGATCCAATGAGAGGGAGGAAAAACCTTACAGCTGTCACTAAACACAACTCAAAACCGTCATAACGGTAAATGATTTCAGAAGTGAAATTTAGGTTTCACGCCCCGAAAAAACCTGAATTGCAAAGCTAGTTTCAGCTGCTGCAGAAACGACATTTCCTTGTGCCTAATAATGGTTCCGATGATTGTATTCACTTGCATAATGTTTCCAACAATAGCTGTTGAGTTTTTCCGACTTTTACATTCCTAGCGTGTCCCGTGCTGCCTAGTGCTGCCCTCTGTCGTCACATATTCCTGGAAAACTAATCTTTTTGTTTTCTCACTATCAGGTGCTTCACTTAATCCAGTGTACAGCAGATTATGACGCACAACGTGGGCATACGCCGAATAGTGAGCAAGGGATTGGAAGAGAGGAAAAGGCAGATTATCCTCCCCACGCCCACTGGCTCGGCTTTGGCCGGTAGCAGCGAGAAGCTCTCATTCCCTTTTCTTGTCCTCCCGAAGGAGGACGGCCATGTTTGGCCAACTGATTTTCACTGAAGTTTATTATTTTTGTTCGATTTTTTAATTTTTTTCAAATGGAAGTGAGTTAATCAACCACTCGTACAGCACTCGGAACACATTTATCATTTCAGTTTAATTGATAATCAATCCAAATTGATGCAAACGTTTGAAGACTCTCGCCCACCCGAGATGTAACATCAACAAGCCAAGGAAACAGCAAAAGTAAATGCCATTAATGTTTTCAAGTTTTTGAGTAGTTATGCAAGTAGTACAAGTAGCTTAGGATATTTCCAGAAAATTGAAAATTGATAACAAATACATTTTAGTGCCACACACTCCCGCCAGCTCCAGAAGCAAGTCATCACGGCCTTCGTCGTAGAGTGCATCAAATCTTCATCTAAGCCTACATGATCCTGCTGCTTCTGGCCTATGTTTTTGAATTTGATATTTCCGGCTTCATCAATTGCACAATTGCACTATAACTTCACCCTGTCCCTTTCCCCGGTTCTTCTTGTTATCATATCATTTTTAGAAAATTTGTTTAGAAAAGTTTTTTTTTGAACTGTTCAGTTGTTTTCCGTTGTTTGTTCCTAATGCAAGCATATATAAAAGGACTTTTTTTAACCATTCTATTATACTTTGTTATTGTTTGCCTCATTTCATGTAATCATATCATTGTTGTTTTGTTTTGTCCATCATAAATGACTACCACAACGGAATCATTTTTACTTCTACCTCTTCATCCAATTTTTAAAGTTAGTCAGTTCCAATTTCAAAATACTCAATGAATTTGTTGAAAGTAAAACTGAAGTCAGTCATTTTGAGGTACTCCCAGAAAGAAGAACGTCGTCTTCAAGTGGGTGCTCGACAGCAAGGCCTGCACTCCAGACTATTCTACCTTTGTCTTCCGCCAAGTTTTTGTAAGAAAAGTCGAAAGTAATTGTATCCATGACCAGTGATGTCGAGGGGAGCGGCTCACTCTCTTTCTCTTCCATCTTCTCTTCTTCGACTGGTACTTGGAAACCTGGGTTGTTCACCATGTGGTGCTCGTACCAGACAAAAAATTCAAACACGGTCTTCAACAGCCCAAACTTCTCGAAGAGGTTTGTCGCTACCTTTCCATCGTGTCTGAAGAAAAAAGGAAAACACCTCGGCTTGACAAAAGAGAACGTAGTCCTTGAGAGTGAGGACACCGAGATCGAATTGGATTCCTTCTTGCCTTGAGGGGGGGGGGGGAGAGGGCCTGGAGAAAAGAAATATCCCGTTTTGACGTAACTCAAGATACATAATAGATAGAGCAAAACGGCCAACTGAAGAAATATAGTCTATATTATATAGAAAATTGAATTGTGAACAACTTTGCCGGTGACCGTTTTGTTCTATCTAGTCTGTGTCTTTTTGAGTTCTCAAATCGTGACTGCCATCCCATTCAGCGCGCAGTCAGCAAGTAACGGGAACCTGCACTCAGCCACTGTAACTAGGCACAATTCATGACCGCGAAGGTAGCCAACTCAAGATGCAGATGAGTTAGAGCAAAATGGTTAACTGATGAAATGTAGGAAATTGAATTGTGAACAACTTTGCTGTTGACCGTTTTGTATCATCTAGTGTGTATCTTGAGTTATGTCAAAACGGGATATTTCATTTTTCCAGGCCCTCTTCTCCACCTCAAGCCAAGGAGTAATCCAATTCAATCTCGGTGTCCACACTCTCAAGAACAACGTTCTCTTCTGTCAAGCCAAGATGATTTCCTTTTTTCTTATCACATTATCATTCCAATTCTCGGGGTGACTCGAGGTCCAGTGAACTGTCTAAGCACTGATAAGGGGGGGGAGTTACCAATCAGAAACATCAAAACAATTCAATGGATATGGCTAAATCACTACTAGGTCAGAATGGCTACGATGGAAACGGTATCTGGTACCAACGCATGTTCAATGCTAGGTCTGGAGGACCCAGATCTAACAGTAAGTTTAAGACAGATTACACTAGTACCAACATCTTTAGTATTTCATTCGTCTCGGAGAAATTGATAAGTATGGTTCGAAACATCCTATACCGAGTTGGAATTACGGCGACAGTGGTGGGGGTGAAAGGAGTATCTCTTAGTAAGATTTTGCCTAAAAACCGCCGATTCGACTCGATCTGCGAGCGGAGAAGGTGCCGTGTCTGCCCGGAGATCGGTGCAGGAAAATGTGGACTGACGGGAGCCATACATAGGATACAATGTGATTTCAGATCTTCCTATAAAGGAGAGACGGGCAGACCGCTGTTTGAACGGATAAATGAACACTTCCGAGCAGCAGAGAAGTTTAAAACAGCATCCCACTCCACGTCCATCTGGTCCGAGCATTCCTTGGAAGATCATGAGGGTTTCTCGTTGACACTCTCGTTGGAGCTGGTGGAGGTTGAGCGAAATACGTGGAGGAGACGGATTTTAGAATGAACCTTTATCAAATGTAAAAACCCTTCACTGAACACCAAGTAAGAACTCACAAATATGGTCGCGAGCCTGGGTATCCTGCAACCTTGACGACTCGGCAAAAGTCCGCAACTTCTTCGCGACCTTTGCGAGAAGTTGCAGGAAATTGTTTGCGAAAAAGTTGTGAAGAGTGTGCGAAGAAGCTGCACCAGGCTTTGAAACTTGCGTAAACGTTGCGAAACGTCAGAAAAACGAGAATTTGATCTTTCGCAACTTTTACACAAACTTCAAAGCCTGGTGCAGCTTCTTCGTACACTCTTCACAACTTTTTCGCAAACAATTTCCTGCAACTTCTTCACAAAGGTCGCGAAGAAGTTGCGGACTTTTGCCGAGGATGTTCTCCTCCCCACCCTTTCTCTTGTTCTCCCCGTGTTGCCCATTACCTCATCTGCATCGCGGTACCCCACACTGACCTGACCCTGTTTACGGTTTTCTGGGTTGCTCCCCCGTGCCATCTGTTGTCACAATTGCCTCTACACCTTCTCGACTACCTGACTCCTTTTCTAGCCCTTGCCTCTGTCCCCCTGGTCCTCTTCTCGTGACTCCACTTTTTGTTCTCTCATCTTCCTACCCTTGGCTTGTTGTTTGGTTTCTTTGGTGGTTATCTTTCCTTTGTTTGTTTCTTTTTACTTCTGGCCAAATATAGCCATATTCTCTCCTGTTCACCTTGTTCCTTGCCAACGTTTACATAATCCTTTCATTTTTTGTCCTATTCCCACCGAATTACATGTCAATGTTTCCAGAATTCCTATCATGGGCTACGAGTCGGTGACTTCTCAATCAACAACTACCCGTCATTGGAATGGCTATGAAGAGCCAAGGGAGCCAGAGAAGTATGTCTACGATCCACAACTTCTGGAATTTGACCCCGAAGAAGATCTATTCGGAGAGTTCTTCGTCCGAGATTCTCCGGAAGTCGTTGCGACTCGAAAACAGAACCAGCAGGAAATTGAGCAGAATGTCCAATTGGTACATGGCGGACAGGAAGGAAACGAAGGATATGATGAGCATCAGGGGTATCAGAATGTCCAGTACGTACAGGAAGAACAACAAGTTGTAGGAGGAGAATACGTGGAGAATACAGGTTAGTTTTTTTTGTTGAGAATCGGAGAGGTTCGGGTCTCGGAACGAAAAACTACAGTGACCGAGCATTTTTTTTACTACCCAAGATGTCGTCAGATTCTGCCAAAAACTGCTTGAAAATTACAAGTGGTTGTCGAACATTTGGTTCAGCTACCGTACTTCAAAGACGCATAGACTATGTGGCATAGCTGAACATTGTTGCTTTCGTTGCGAGATCCAAAACCATTGAAAGTTGAAATGAGTAAAAGAAATTGATTTGAAACATGGAACTTTTGATATAAAAGTTCAATGAAACCACATCACATGTTTTGACTCTGGGAGCGGGCCATTTTTAAAGGAACACATCTGAACTTTCATATATAGTTCTTGCGTTCTCGCTGCAAGACTCAATCCCCATCTTTCAGAAAACGAGCAAAATATTCAATTTGTGAATGGCGGACAGGAAGCAAACATTGGATTTGATGGGCAGCAGGGGTATCACAATGGCCAATACGTGCTCGGAGGTCAGAAAGTTGCAGGAGGAGGATACGTTGAAAACACAGGTTAGTTTGTCTTGTTGGGAATTGGAGGGGTTTGGGTCTCGAAACGAGAAACTACAGTAACATAGGAACTTTTTTTTGAAATCACTCGAAATGTCGTCAGATTTTGCCAAAAACTGCTCGAAAATTACTGAAATTTCAAATAAGGCCATAATGAAACAGTGGTTTCCGAACATTTGGTTCAGCTATCGTGGCATAGCTGAAGTCTGTTGTTTTCGTTGCGAGACCGAAAACCAATGAAAATTTAAATGAGTAAAAGAAATTGATTTGCAAACGCGAAATAGCTCTGTTTCGCTACAAAACCTAAAAATTGTGCGTTTTCGCTGCGAGACCCAATCCCAATCTTTCATTTTTCCAGATTCTTACAACTTCACCGACTACAACCCTGAAGACCTCCGTGGAGCCATCCGATCCGCTACCCGAGTGATGCCTCGCAACGATTCTCTCCCGTTCTCCGTGAACCGAACAGGCCGTGCCAACAGCTACAAGCGCTACCTGAACGACCGTAACGATGCTCCGAACGTTCGGATCCTCGAGTTGTCACTGATCGAGGACGAAGAACCTAACACTGTAAACATTAGCGAACGGATTGCTTACGAGTTGCAAACCAAGAAAATCAAACAGAGCGACTTCGCAAGAATGGTGCTAAATCGAGGACAGTCGACGGTGTCAGCTATGCTGAACAATCCGAAGCACTGGACGTTTCTGAAAGACCAGGCGAAGGATTCGTATGTAAAGATGTTGAAGTGGTTGAGGATGAGTGAGGAGGATCAAGTGAAGGTGTTGGAGGGAAAAATCAATATGGAGGACAAGGATTCGATAGAGGTTTCGAAGAAGAAGAGACCAACTACTACAAGAACCATCTTCACGAAAGAGCAAATCCAGAGATTGGAAGGTGTTTTCAAGGAGACGAAGTTTCCGGATCCAACATCTCAAGAGATGCTGGCCGTCGAGCTAAATGTTCCACAGAAAGCCATCCGTGGATTCTTCCAGAATGCCCGTAGAAAGATGTACATTAAGGAGAAGACTGCGCAGACTATGGAGATCTATAAGAGCTAGGAGCGATTAATTTGATTATTCTTTATTATTGATAGGTTGTAGATGTGACTGTTATTAGATAATATTTATATATTTATATGCATGTATAGTTTGATATAATTTGATATACATTGTAAATGTGAAATAGTGTTATGACCTATAGAAAAATGAATTTGTGACTTATGGAACCAAAAAAGGTTAAATAAAAGTAATCCGCAGTCAACAGGATTCGAACCTACGCAGGCAGAGCCCAATTGATTTCTAGTCAATCTCCTTAACCACTCGGACATGACTGCACGTTGGGAGCGCGCGACAGAGACATAGAAGCGATGGGAGAAACAACAAAAGTAGGAATCAGAGGAGAATTTCGAAAGTTGTTGATGTGATGAAAATCACACAATCTTAGCCCAAACTCAACATGTTAGATGTGCATTTGAAAGAAAATTTGATTTTGAACACCTTGTACTTAGTTCCTTCCTGTGCTGGTAGTTGAGAAACTTGCTACCACTGAACTTTGACATGATTTTCAGATTTCTCACGAGGTGTTTCGAGTGCGTCTTGCACATCCACATTATCATGCAGTTTCTTCAGTTTTTTATCTCTTTGTGACTGCTCCTCCGTGTCGCTCAAGCAAGTTTTTCGGTATTGGTCATTTCAAACTTCAAGTGACAAGACGGTATTCCAGAAAGGCACATGACATCAGTATCGTAATCCACGATGTTGTTTTCCACGACCCAAGTGATCTGTTGAGTTGGTTCATTTGGGAATTCAAATGCCAATTCAACAAGTTCCAGATCATGCAAAATCACGTCACTTGCAACTTCAATACTAGAATCGGATAGATTCGCGTGATCCACAACGGTATCTTTCCCGACGTTATCTTTCACAACGTTCTGTTGAATCTCTTCAATGTGCTCCTCTGGCAGACACATTCATTCGGTGAGTTCCGCTCTGAGAGCTAAAATAAAAATGGACAAAAATGAGACCTGAATCAAGTAGAAGATGAAATGGAAGAGGAAAAAACGTGAGAATAAAGCAAGTTTAGGCATTCATAACGCGCTCCACTGGACATGGAAAAAGAAGGAAACATTGTTTTTGCAGCAGCTGAAACGAGCTTTGCATTCCCATGTTTTTCGGGGTGTGGAACCTAAATTTCACTTCTCAAATCATTCTACAGTTTTGCCTAGTGACAGAGCGCCAGTTCCCGTTACTTGCTGGTCTACGCTACAGCAAACCTGGAAACACAGTGTTTGTTTCAGTTGCGAAATGTTCCGGAGCATGATACACTGCAGTTTTGGTTTTCTTTCTCTCAACACCCATTTGTCCAGTTCCCACAATATAACATGTTTATTATTCTGTTTCGACCAACGAGACCGTGACCAGTCGGTAATGTTGAAATGGTGCGGACGTCCATTATATGTCAGGTCCATGTCAAAGTTGATGTAGTGGGTTCCGTGATTGATGGCATAATCGCCAAGAATGAACTTGGATCTCGGATTCTTGGTGGCGACACGGGGGTTGCAGTTGTGTTAGACTTTGTTTTCCAACTCGTAGTAGCTCTGAAAGTAGAGAAGATTGACACTACTTGAAGAAGAAGGATTTTACAGTGCCACCATCATGAGCGTCAGAAGCAGAAAAAGCAAGAGATGGTTCCAGAGATGACAAACAAAGTTGCCGAAAAGACCGGAGCAGCCAGTTAGCGGAGAAGAAGGAAGGTAGGGAGGGGAGGCATGTTGGAGAATGATTCAGTTGGAGGGATAGACTGGCGGGAAGCGCTAATCGAATCAGGAACTTTATTGTTTATCGCTCACCCATGTTCCAGGGCGCTGGGAAACAAGGGATACTGTAGTGAAACACCAAACTATCATAACTCGATTGTTCTTGATGAATGAGAAGTTTACGGGACAATTGAAAAGATTCACCAGGTGTGGCAAGTAAGTTGGGAGGTTCGAAAAAAAACATTTCGAAAGGAAATGTTCCTCGCAGTGACAGACAATTGTATTCTTGTTGCGTGATTTAGGCACGAATGGAATTCTGAAGCGGACCAAGTTTCTTGCAGTGACAGACAATTGTATTCTTGTTGCGTGATTCAGGCACGAACCTAATTGCAAGGTGTTGCTGGTAAGTTCATAGTCAATTCACAGATCTTTCCAAGTAAACTTGTTTTTCCAGGATTCTGCCACTTTTACCAATCACCCCGGCACCAATTGCGCCATCATTTCCGACATCATCAAGGTTCTCCTGTTCTCTCTTTTTCATAGTTTTCAATTCTCTCGTTTCTAGCAATCCCCATACTCCCTCTTCCAATCTTCAATTTTATACTCAACAATCGTCTTAGAAAAGTTCATATGCTTTACACTTTTACTGTTCAGCATATTTCCTGGAAAAAAACCGTCTCCGACTCAACGGTTGTTTGGCCCTGATCCATCGTTGTGTTTTTCGCCCTCCTGATGTCTCCGGAGCTCTTGTTGCTCCTCCGCGTCGTGCGGGATTTTGTAATCCTGCAAAGCTCTTCCTATGATTTGCCAATAATTGGCAACGGTCGTATATCCCAAGTCCAGCACCTGCTGGATATGCAGGAAGTTGGAAGCGGAGATCAACTTGAAGAGCTTATCACCGTCGAGCGGATAATCATTGCCAAGGTGGCTCCACTGATGCTCCACACCTACACAACGGCATGGTTCAACGGTATGTATGGACACCGTAGTCATTCGAGCTTCTCCTTGAACAACAAACTCGGCCTTGACATTCGCCGTACTCGCGAGTGCAAAATTGAGGTTTGTTAATTGAAAAAACAAGAAGCAAATGAAATGAAACTGATCTTTCCAGGTGAATTCTAAGAACGAAATGGTCTCGCGATGCCGTTGCAGTGAATCCAACTGCAACTCGTTGATGACCAACTCCGAGATCGCCAAAAGCTTCCGCGCCTTCTTATCGTGTCAATCGTCGAATACTCAAAATGGAACATAATTTCGTACCCTCCTTCTCCTTCTCTCATTATTTGTTCGAATCTCCCAACATTCCTTCCTCATTCCTGTCATTGTAACTCCTCGTCTCCTCCGTTGTGTTCTCTTTCAATGTGTTTCTAATTTTCCTACGCCCATCACCGACTCCCTTGTTTCATTTACCTTCTCCGATCCTGATTGCCATTTTCAAAAAAAGTTTCAGATTTCCTATTTCTAAAATGTAAGCATTTTCCTTTTCTTTCACATTTAAGAATTAAGCTCTTTTGACATTTCGTCCACTTGAATACTTCAACAATAATTGATAAATGACGTCCTGATCTTTTCTGACTCATAACATGACAATCAGTGAACCAATTGATAAGTGTTGTGACATTTCTTGATGCAGCGATGACACGCAGCAATGAGGAATGCGCCAGCCCGAGGACACACACGTGCACGCAATCGAGAAACGCGCCAACCCTACATCACTGACACGCAAACGAGAGACCAAACAGGTTTGACGACCAGTAGTAAGATAGGGCGAGTTGGACGCGTCCTTTGTCTCCCGACGTTCTTGCAGTGGGCCAAATGTACCTTTTTGGCTCCCTCTCATTGTGGTTTTGTGTGTTTATCACCATTCTCCCCATCTTTTTTATCAATTGGGGCCCATATGCATGGAACAAGCTCTTTTCCTTCTCGAAATCCCCATTTGTGTACTGATCAGTGTAGTTTTCTTTGATTTCTTTTTCCCTTGTTGTTCTTTTCTTCCTGATCCTGAAATGCTGCTGCCCGTTTTCTAAAAGTCCCCGTATTTCAGGTAATCATTGTTATTAAAGCCAAATTAATGCTGAAAAAAGAACGCAACGTTCAGTCCACTGGGCAGTCGCATGCCACCATGCGGTGAGTTTATTGGGTCTTATCAATGCAATCAATTCATTTTCAGTAAACTTCGTGGAGACGCTGGCGCTGGATCCCAGGAATGGCCGGACGCCGTAGGAGTCGAGCAAGATCCGGTGGTCGTCGTCCCAGAGGAAAATCCACTTGACGATGGCATCATCGTGGACAATGGTACTTTTGCCGTCAAGCAGGAAGACGTGGAAGAATATCAGAACATCGGAAATCAGCCGGGTCCGGCTCCTCGTTCAACTTCTCCCAACTCTACTGAACTGACCGCCGGCCAAATCCACCCACCGAAGAAGTCCGGGAAAAAGCAGGATCTCACGGAGGAAGCCAAGGCTAAGAAGGAGGCCAAGGCCAAAGCCATTGAGGATGCTAAGGCCGCGAAGGAAGCTAAGGCCGCGGCTAGAGAAGAAGCCAAGACCGAGAAGCAAGCTCAGGCCAAGGTCAAGGCGGAAGCCAGGGAAAAGGCCAAGGCGGAAGCGAAGGCGATGAAGGAAGCTAAGGAGAAGGCCAAGGAGGAAGTCAGGGCCAAAGCCAAGGAAGAGGCCAAGGCGAAGCAGGAGGCCAAGGCAAAAGCGAGGGAGGACGCCAAGGCGAAAAAGGAAACGAAGTCGTCTGCCGCACAAAGAACCAAACCTAATGCTGATAAGTGAGTTCTAGAACACTCCATTCATGTCTTAAACTTTGAGTTTTAGGTCTGAGGTCACCAACGTTGCGGGTTCAAACACTCGTACGCAAGCGGAACCTACTGCAACGTCCTCAACAACAACCCCACCGGACGACCTGACCACCGCCAACGCTGAGGAAGAGACGATCAAACAATTGGGACTTGCCTCCTTGCAGCCAACAATTACCGAGGAAAGTAACGCATCCGGAGTAGCCACAAAGGAGATAATGGACGTGCACGTGGAGGCTGCTGATGGCGTTGAAATCCCGGGTTCTAGATTGCTCTCCACGCCATCAAAAATGACCGACGCAGAGTTCAAGGAGACTGGAGGCATTGCTGACTCGGTAATGAACAATCTGACATCGGAAGGAGCTAGACTTCCCGGTTCTGGATCTCTTCCAGTGGCATCACAAATCGTGACGATGGTGGATGTGTCAAGTTCAAAAGTTTCGAGCGGTTGTGTCATGATTGGAGGCACTTCTACAGGCACTGAAACTCTGGATTCCAAAGCGATTCTGCTGGAAGACGGATCTCGAGAATCGGCACCGACATCGGTTGTCATGACTAGAATCAACATGTCCGAAACTCGCCTGGAGTCCTCAGATGCAACGGGACTGGATCAGGAGCGAAAACGCAAGACGGGGGAAGGTTCTCAAGAATCCTCCAAAAGACACTGCCCCAACCCAGAAGACGTGGACGTCGGTTCATTCACAGTGTTTGTTATCAATTCCCAACGTCAGGCGTCCCCGGAGATTCTGAAGACGTTTCTGGAGTTAGGGTATGTTGACATTTTTGATTCATAGAAACCAATCTTCTATTTCTATCTGTTGCAGACTCGTGGAAACCGTCCAGAGCGGAGAAGTCAAGCAAACGCGATGCGTTTCTCACCTCCAAGAACAGATCAAAGCGGATATCTGGTGTGTTGAAGTCACGACGACGGGCAAGCTTACACATAAGCTCAACGACCTTCTGAATCAGTCGAATCGGTCGGAAGCAATGGACACTTTGAATACAACTGCTTATGGAAACAAGTCACCAAAACGCGTCTTCCTTGCCAAAGAGATGACACAGAGTGCCATGGCCAGAACCACATTCCTTTTAATTCTCCAGAGGTGAGATTTTGGAAATGACCTAAACGTAGTCAGTCTTTCAGAACTCTTGGAACTTTGTACAAAGTCTACTCCCAGACGCTTGTCGCTCACTTTGGAAGAAGAATTACAATCTCCGAATGCTTCCGAGAGTTTCCAGAGCCGGCAGTCAAAGCGTATCAATTTTTGAATCGATACGCAAAGGAGCAGGTCGGAGTTGTCATTAAAACGGAAACAAAGGAAAGATTGAACGACACTGTTGGTGCAGACACTCTCAACAAACTGCGTGGAGCGATCAGAATGTTGAATGGACCGAAAGGAACTGGATGCACTTCCCTTCTGAAGCGACACCTGACTGCGGAAGTCTGTGAGATTCTTGCGAACCGGAAAACCGAATGTGGAAGAACTTTATTCGACTGCATCACGGTTGGGATCAAGAACCTCAACCTGCCGATTGGAATCTTTGCTGCTGCTCCAGACGCATATTCCACATTTGATACTCTCTTTGACAAGGTCATATACGATTTGCACGGATTCGGAGGTGCTGAGACACATCCGCCAACGGATCTCGGTGACGGAGACGACTTCCCCCCATTGGACATTGGAGGAAATTACATAATTTCGACACGAATCAAATGTGCTCGGACGGTGGAAGGGTGGTCGTTTCTTCCATCTCTCTCCAAGTATCAACTGCATTCCATGGAGGACAAGTTCAAAAAAGCGTTCAAAGCCCACTTCCGCAATGACATGGCCGGCACGTACTTCAGAATGACCCCCAACGCTAGATCTTTTGCAAAAATGGCCTTCAACGAGCACCTTCTGCACAACGACAAAAATCAAAGGTTGGAGAATGCTGGTGCGAAGTGCCATTGGCCCATCGGACGGGGTCTTTTCATCAACACGCAGCAGACATTCTTCGCTTACGCCAACGTAGAGGAGCACGTCGAACTTGTCGCCACTGAAAACGGGTCGAATGTGGGCAGTGCGTGGAAACTGATCAAGGAGGGATTGCGTGCTCTCGGAAAAGAAGTAGGTTGATAAACTGTTTTAGAATCCTAAATGTTTGCTTCCAGGTGCGCTTCTTGTGGGATGAGCGTCTCGGCTGGATAAATTCCAACCCGTCGAACCTGGGATCGGCCGTCAGGGCATCAGTGAGGATTCGACTACCCAGACTGTCTGCTCGAAACAACTTCCTGAACATCTGCAGTTCGCTGAATCTCCGTGCCCGCAAAGATGAAACCACCGAAAACACCTACTTCCTCTCCAACAAGGTACTCCCCAACCAATTCCAGCTTCTCACCAAGATTTCTCTTTTTGCAGAGCTGCCTAGGAATCACGGAGAGAGAATCTGTCAATGAAATGTACGCGGGAGTTCGAAAGTTGATCCAGATGGAGGAGACCTCCGATTGAATGTATGCACAAGTTGTTGACATGTGAATATAACAGATCATTTATAGTTTTATCAAATTGTCATTTTATAGCATTAAAATTTGAAGTAAAGAATAAAGTTTGTTGAATGAGAATGATCTAATCAGTTCAAATTCTAACAGTGATCAGTACTGATAACACGCCTTTACGGTTTATGCTCTTATAAGATCATGTTTAGAATACGGTACCGCTGACACTGAAGCACTAATTCAATGGTGTTACAAAACAAGAAATATGTCGCCCTGAAGATTGCTGGAAGGTTTGTAGCAGAGCGCCGGCTCAGGAATTGATGTTTCCTTTCTCTTTTGTTACCGTTTCGAAAACAAAGATTTACTTCCGGATTCCTGCAGATTTGTAGAACTCACGATGTTCTGATCCTACCAAAATCACTTCCTGGTCTTAATTGTCACAAGCTCACTTACATGATAGGCGGAGCCAAGAAAGATTAGCATTTGAAACTTATCCAGGACGAGGTATAGGAAGGATCAGGGACAGAAAAGGGGGGGGGGGGAGTCCAGAAACAAAATAAAAAACACAAACGGGACCTTAAACTTACATTCTCCTTATTTTTTCTCTAAATAATTCGAAGCTTTCAGCTACCTACCCTCAACCTGAGGTTCGAAATGGTTTCCTTCTCCATCATCGTTGTGCTCTTCCTTGTCATTTCGGAATCGAGACACCGCTCCATCAACTGCCTTGTCGGCACAGAAATCTCCTACCGTGGTCATTTGAGTCCGACCTCTCCGTGCACCTATCCCATCAATCCCACAAATCATGCAAAGCTCTTCTGTGTGTATTATCATTTGTCACCAACTTTCTACCTCTCCGTGCATCTATGCCATCAACTCTGTACGTGTCCGTCACTCAAAACTTTTGTGTACGCGAATGATGCTTCTTCTCACGTGAACTGTCCAAGGTTAACTACTGCTACTAAATACTCTCTCCACATCAGCGCCCTTGGACTTACCCCGTTGACGTGGCATCGCCTATCAGGACCAGAAGAACAATCTAACATTAGTTCCGCTTTGAAGCTCTGCTTTGACTCGGGCTCACAGTGGTCGCACTTGTTTGTAATTGCCGTTGTCCACAACAGATGAATCTTATTTGTGTTAGTGTCTTGGTTTGCTCCCTCTAGGTGCTCATATCGATTTTTTGTAATTGTTGTCGATCACTGATTTCATGAACAGTAGCGATCAGAATTTCATATACCATCACGAAAACTTGAATAACTCGGCTCAAAATAATCCGTTTGAGCTCATCTTCGAACGTGTCGTACCTGAAGAAACTAGAAGAATGCCCAGATTTTGGTGAGGATTTATGAATATTCAAATAAGGGACGTCATCATCGAAAACCAAAAATCTAAGTGAACTAAATTCTTCTCATTTTTTCCGGAGGTTCCGGATTTTTTCAAAACGTGTTTCAAGGTCCATGAAAACACTCCAAGAACTTTTGTGTGGAAAGAAAACGTTTGAAATTTTTTAGAACTTTTTGACAAAAGAGACCTTATGAATGTTTGGAACTCTGACGGCCTAGAAAGTTGTCACACGGGCTTGCAACTTTTTGAGAGTACGTATCAATGTATCATTCATCAAGTCCACAACCAGTGGTGTTGGAATTCGGAAGTTGATTTTTTACTTTTTAGTACTTCAGAACCCTTGGTGAAATTATCACCGAATAAAATTCCATGGTGAGTTTTTTGCAATTCGAAAAAAAACTATAACGCAATTTGAAACAACTTTTCCGATATTTTTAAAGTTAAAACAAATCGTCTAAATAGGTGAAAAAAAACCTTCCCCACAACGATTTTTGGTGTTTCAAAATAGAAATTTATGTTGTTATATTTTTCAAACGTTTGCGATTTTTTTTGCAGCATTTTTGCGTAAACCGCTAGAATATGGTCAATTGTGAAGAAAGTTAGAGTTTTTCGAAGATTCAACCTATTCGAAATTACCGAAAAGAATTTTTTTTTAAGTTCTGATTGGCAGTTTTGTTTAGAGACCTTCCAAGGATTCGATGATAGTTTCTAGGATTTTTTCCGAGACCATGAAAACTTCATTTTCGGGAATCTGGAAGGACGCGTCTTACCATGGAAAAGTATCTTCCTACTGAAATTGTCAACTTCCTGTCTCATTTCTCTCTGTCTTGCGGCATCGTTATCATTTTTTATCAATTTCCTTCAGATTATCAGTATTCTTTGATCTTTTTTGACAGCTCTTATCGTGATTCTCATCTGAATTCCCAGATGTTTATGACCTATTAACCTATAAATCAATCACAATATCTTATGTCTTCACCACGTGTCTCTTTGTTCCGGCAGGTGGACTATGATCTCCTATCTACACGTGCAATCTTTACCACCTCGACTCCACCTCTCGACTCCACCCCTCAACTTCACCTATGGCTCCACCCCTCGACTCCACCGCTCGATCTCATTCTCGGCTCCACCCCGTCTTCCCCATAGTCTGGGAATCTCATTCATACACTTCCTTCTCTTCTCGGCACTTACCCCAATTTCCTCCCTCCTTCCATTTTCTTTTTCTACTCAAACGAGCTACCATTCGTCATCAGAGCTTCTACGGACACTCTAGTGGATACATCAAAACAGAGGTAGCCTAACAGATTCTCCCGTCTCGTACGGCGTCATCTCGCGGCTATCACTGATTTTGTGCTAAAACGCCCCCGTTTGCACAGAAGCCAAGTCGGCACCAACAGTTTTGTTGGAGGTGAGTAACATCAGATTCTTAATCTAAATCTAACTTTACGTCTTCAGAACGCCACTGACAACGTCGACGATCAACTGGAACAGCACAACTTGGCATCGGATCCTCAGCA